>JAPDSM010000020.1:444425-460286 GCA_028476575.1 Platygaster robiniae | reverse complement strand
AAGCAATGCGCGAGCGACTATACTCTGGGTTTAACATGGACAAAGTGCATAAGTCCGCGGACTTGAAAGCAATGCGCGAGCGACTATACTCTGGGTTTAACATGGACAAAGTGCATAAGTCCGCGACTTGAAAAGCAATGCGCGAGCGACTATACTCTGGGTTTAACATGGACAAAGTGCATAAGTCCGCGGACTTGAAAAGCAATGCGCGAGCGACTAACTCTTGTACCCGAGGAATTTTTACAAGTTAAAAAGCAATGCGCGAGCGACTATACTCTGGGTTTAACATGGACAAAGTGCATAAGTCCGCGGACTTGAAAAGCAATGCGCGAGCGACTATACTCTGGGTTTAACATGGACAAAGTGCATAAGTCCGCGGACTTGAAAAGCAATGCGCGAGCGACTAAACTCTTAGTACCCGAGGAATTTTTACAAGTTAAAAAGCAATGCGCGAGCGACTATACTCTGGGTTTAACATGGACAAAGTGCATAAGTCCGCGGACTTGAAAAGCAATGCGCGAGCGACTAACTCTTAGTACCCGAGGAATTTTTACAAGTTAAAAAGCAATGCGCGAGCGACTATACTCTGGGTTTAACATGGACAAAGTGCATAAGTCCGCGGACTTGAAAAGCAATGCGCGAGCGACTAAACTCTTAGTACCCGAGGAATTTTTACAAGTTAAAAAGCAATGCGCGAGCGACTATACTCTGGGTTTAACATGGACAATGTGCATAAGTCCGCGGACATGAAAAGCAATGCGCGAGCGACTATACTCTGGGTTTAACATGGACAAAGTGCATAAGTCCGCGGACTTGAAAAGCAATGCGCGAGCGACTATACTCTGGGTTTAACATGGACAAAGTGCATAAGTCCGCGGACTTGAAAAGCAATGCGCGAGCGACTATACTCTGGGTTTAACATGGACAAAGTGCATAAGTCCGCGGACTTGAAAGCAATGCGCGAGCGACTAAACTCTTAGTACCCGAGGAATTTTTACAAGTTAAAAAGCAATGCGCGAGCGACTATACTCTGGGTTTAACATGGACAAAGTGCATAAGTCCGCGGACTTTAAAAGCAATGCGCGAGCGACTAAACTCTTAGTACCCGAGAATTTTTACAAGTTAAAAAGCAATGCGCGAGCGACTATACTCTGGGTTTAACATGGACAAAGTGCATAAGTCCGCGGACTTGAAAAGCAATGCGCGAGCGACTATACTCTGGGTTTAACATGGACAAAGTGCATAAGTCCGCGGACTTGAAAAGCAATGCGCGAGCGACTATACTCTGGGTTTAACATGGACAAAGTGCATAAGTCCGCGGACTTGAAAAGCAATGCGCGAGCGACTATACTCTGGGTTTAACATGGACAAAGTGCTTAAGTCCGCGGACTTGAAAAGCAATGCGCGAGCGACTATACTCTGGGTTTAACATGGACAAAGTGCATAAGTCCGCGGACTTTAAAAGCAATGCGCGAGCGACTAAACTCTTAGTACCCGAGGAATTTTTACAAGTTAAAAAGCAATGCGCGAGCGACTATACTCTGGGTTTAACATGGACAAAGTGCATAAGTCCGCGGACTTGAAAAGCAATGCGCGAGCGACTATACTCTGGGTTTAACATGGACAAAGTGCATAAGTCCGCGGACTTGAAAAGCAATGCGCGAGCGACTATACTCTGGGTTTAACATGGACAAAGTGCATAAGTCCGCGGACTTTAAAAGCAATGCGCGAGCGACTAAACTCTTAGTACCCGAGGAATTTTTACAAGTTAAAAAGCAATGCGCGAGCGACTATACTCTGGGTTTAACATGGACAAAGTGCATAAGTCCGCGGACTTGAAAAGCAATGCGCGAGCGACTATACTCTGGGTTTAACATGGACAAAGTGCATAAGTCCGCGGACTTGAAAAGCAATGCCGCGAGCGACTATACTCTGGGTTTAACATGGACAAAGTGCATAAGTCCGCGGACTTGAAAAGCAATGCGCGAGCGACTATACTCTGGGTTTAACATGGACAAAGTGCTTAAGTCCGCGGACTTGAAAAGCAATGCGCGAGCGACTATACTCTGGGTTTAACATGGACAAAGTGCATAAGTCCGCGGACTTTAAAAGCAATGCGCGAGCGACTAAACTCTTAGTACCCGAGGAATTTTTACAAGTTAAAAAGCAATGCGCGAGCGACTATACTCTGGGTTTAACATGGACAAAGTGCATAAGTCCGCGGACTTGAAAAGCAATGCGCGAGCGACTATACTCTGGGTTTAACATGGACAAAGTGCATAAGTCCGCGGACTTGAAAAGCAATGCGCGAGCGACTATACTCTGGGTTTAACATGGACAAAGTGCATAAGTCCGCGGACTTGAAAAGCAATGCGCGAGCGACTATACTCTGGGTTTAACATGGACAAAGTGCATAAGTCCGCGGACTTGAAAAGCAATGCGCGAGCGACTAAACTCTTAGTACCCGAGGAATTTTTACAAGTTAAAAAGCAATGCGCGAGCGACTATACTCTGGGTTTAACATGGACAAAGTGCTTAAGTCCGCGGACTTAAAAGCAATGCGCGAGCGACTATACTCTGGGTTTAACATGGACAAAGTGCATAAGTCCGCGGACTTGAAAAGCAATGCGCGAGCGACTAAGCTCTTAGTACCCGAGGAATTTTTACAAGTTAAAAAGCAATGCGCGAGCGACTATACTCTGGGTTTAACATGGACAAAGTGCATAAGTCCGCGGACTTGAAAAGCAATGCGCGAGCGACTAAACTCTTAGTACCCGAGGAATTTTTACAAGTTAAAAAGCAATGCGCGAGCGACTATACTCTGGGTTTAACATGGACAAAGTGCATAAGTCCGCGGACTTGAAAAGCAATGCGCGAGCGACTAACTCTTAGTACCCGAGGAATTTTTACAAGTTAAAAAGCAATGCGCGAGCGACTATACTCTGGGTTTAACATGGACAATGTGCATAAGTCCGCGGACATGAAAAGCAATGCGCGAGCGACTATACTCTGGGTTTAACATGGACAAAGTGCATAAGTCCGCGGACTTGAAAAGCAATGCGCGAGCGACTATACTCTGGGTTTAACATGGACAAAGTGCATAAGTCCGCGGACTTGAAAAGCAATGCGCGAGCGACTATACTCTGGGTTTAACATGGACAAAGTGCATAAGTCCGCGGACTTGAAAAGCAATGCGCGAGCGACTAAACTCTTAGTACCCGAGGAATTTTTACAAGTTAAAAAGCAATGCGCGAGCGACTATACTCTGGGTTTAACATGGACAAAGTGCATAAGTCCGCGGACTTGAAAGCAATGCGCGAGCGACTATACTCTGGGTTTAACATGGACAAAGTGCATAAGTCCGCGGACTTGAAAAGCAATGCGCGAGCGACTATACTCTGGGTTTAACATGGACAAAGTGCATAAGTCCGCGGACTTGAAAAGCAATGCGCGAGCGACTATACTCTGGGTTTAACATGGACAAAGTGCTTAAGTCCGCGGACTTGAAAAGCAATGCGCGAGCGACTATACTCTGGGTTTAACATGGACAAAGTGCATAAGTCCGCGGACTTTAAAAGCAATGCGCGAGCGACTAAACTCTTAGTACCCGAGGAATTTTTACAAGTTAAAAAGCAATGCGCGAGCGACTATACTCTGGGTTTAACATGGACAAAGTGCATAAGTCCGCGGACTTGAAAAGCAATGCGCGAGCGACTATACTCTGGGTTTAACATGGACAAAGTGCATAAGTCCGCGGACTTGAAAAGCAATGCGCGAGCGACTATACTCTGGGTTTAACATGGACAAAGTGCATAAGTCCGCGGACTTGAAAAGCAATGCGCGAGCGACTAAACTCTTAGTACCCGAGGAATTTTTACAAGTTAAAAAGCAATGCGCGAGCGACTATACTCTGGGTTTAACATGGACAAAGTGCATAAGTCCGCGGACTTGAAAAGCAATGCGCGAGCGACTATACTCTGGGTTTAACATGGACAAAGTGCATAAGTCCGCGGACTTAAAAGCAATGCGCGAGCGACTAAACTCTTAGTACCCGAGGAATTTTTACAAGTTAAAAGCAATGCGCGAGCGACTATACTCTGGGTTTAACATGGACAAAGTGCATAAGTCCGCGGACTTGAAAAGCAATGCGCGAGCGACTATACTCTGGGTTTAACATGGACAAAGTGCATAAGTCCGCGGACTTGAAAAGCAATGCGCGAGCGACTATACTCTGGGTTTAACATGGACAAAGTGCATAAGTCCGCGGACTTGAAAAGCAATGCGCGAGCGACTAAACTCTTAGTACCCGAGGAATTTTTACAAGTTAAAAAGCAATGCGCGAGCGACTATACTCTGGGTTTAACATGGACAAAGTGCATAAGTCCGCGGACTTGAAAAGCAATGCGCGAGCGACTATACTCTGGGTTTAACATGGACAAAGTGCATAAGTCCGCGGACTTGAAAAGCAATGCGCGAGCGACTATACTCTGGGTTTAACATGGACAAAGTGCATAAGTCCGCGGACTTGAAAAGCAATGCGCGAGCGACTATACTCTGGGTTTAACATGGACAAAGTGCTTAAGTCCGCGGACTTGAAAAGCAATGCGCGAGCGACTATACTCTGGGTTTAACATGGACAAAGTGCATAAGTCCGCGGACTTTAAAAGCAATGCGCGAGCGACTAAACTCTTAGTACCCGAGGAATTTTTACAAGTTAAAAAGCAATGCGCGAGCGACTATACTCTGGGTTTAACATGGACAAAGTGCATAAGTCCGCGGACTTGAAAAGCAATGCGCGAGCGACTATACTCTGGGTTTAACATGGACAAAGTGCATAAGTCCGCGGACTTGAAAAGCAATGCGCGAGCGACTATACTCTGGGTTTAACATGGACAAAGTGCATAAGTCCGCGGACTTGAAAAGCAATGCGCGAGCGACTATACTCTGGGTTTAACATGGACAAAGTGCATAAGTCCGCGGACTTGAAAAGCAATGCGCGAGCGACTAAACTCTTAGTACCCGAGGAATTTTTACAAGTTAAAAAGCAATGCGCGAGCGACTATACTCTGGGTTTAACATGGACAAAGTGCATAAGTCCGCGGACTTAAAAAGCAATGCGCGAGCGACTATACTCTGGGTTTAACATGGACAAAGTGCATAAGTCCGCGGACTTGAAAAGCAATGCGCGAGCGACTAAGCTCTTAGTACCCGAGGAATTTTTACAAGTTAAAAGCAATGCGCGAGCGACTATACTCTGGGTTTAACATGGACAAAGTGCATAAGTCCGCGGACTTGAAAAGCAATGCGCGAGCGACTAAACTCTTAGTACCCGAGGAATTTTTACAAGTTAAAAAGCAATGCGCGAGCGACTATACTCTGGGTTTAACATGGACAAAGTGCATAAGTCCGCGGACTTGAAAAGCAATGCGCGAGCGACTAAACTCTTAGTACCCGAGGAATTTTTACAAGTTAAAAAGCAATGCGCGAGCGACTATACTCTGGGTTTAACATGGACAAAGTGCATAAGTCCGCGGACATGAAAAGCAATGCGCGAGCGACTATACTCTGGGTTTAACATGGACAAAGTGCATAAGTCCGCGGACTTGAAAAGCAATGCGCGAGCGACTATACTCTGGGTTTAACATGGACAAAGTGCATAAGTCCGCGGACTTGAAAAGCAATGCGCGAGCGACTATACTCTGGGTTTAACATGGACAAAGTGCATAAGTCCGCGGACTTGAAAAGCAATGCGCGAGCGACTAAACTCTTAGTACCCGAGGAATTTTTACAAGTTAAAAGCAATGCGCGAGCGACTATACTCTGGGTTTAACATGGACAAAGTGCATAAGTCCGCGGACTTTAAAAGCAATGCGCGAGCGACTAAACTCTTAGTACCCGAGGAATTTTTACAAGTTAAAAGCAATGCGCGAGCGACTATACTCTGGGTTTAACATGGACAAAGTGCATAAGTCCGCGGACTTGAAAAGCAATGCGCGAGCGACTATACTCTGGGTTTAACATGGACAAAGTGCATAAGTCCGCGGACTTGAAAAGCAATGCGCGAGCGACTATACTCTGGGTTTAACATGGACAAAGTGCATAAGTCCGCGGACTTTAAAAGCAATGCGCGAGCGACTAAACTCTTAGTACCCGAGGAATTTTTACAAGTTAAAAAGCAATGCGCGAGCGACTATACTCTGGGTTTAACATGGACAAAGTGCATAAGTCCGCGGACTTGAAAAGCAATGCGCGAGCGACTATACTCTGGGTTTAACATGGACAAAGTGCATAAGTCCGCGGACTTGAAAAGCAATGCGCGAGCGACTATACTCTGGGTTTAACATGGACAAAGTGCATAAGTCCGCGGACTTTAAAAGCAATGCGCGAGCGACTAAACTCTTAGTACCCGAGGAATTTTTACAAGTTAAAAAGCAATGCGCGAGCGACTATACTCTGGGTTTAACATGGACAAAGTGCATAAGTCCGCGGACTTGAAAAGCAATGCGCGAGCGACTATACTCTGGGTTTAACATGGACAAAGTGCATAAGTCCGCGGACTTGAAAAGCAATGCGCGAGCGACTATACTCTGGGTTTAACATGGACAAAGTGCATAAGTCCGCGGACTTGAAAAGCAATGCGCGAGCGACTATACTCTGGGTTAACATGGACAAAGTGCTTAAGTCCGCGGACTTGAAAAGCAATGCGCGAGCGACTATACTCTGGGTTTAACATGGACAAAGTGCATAAGTCCGCGGACTTTAAAAGCAATGCGCGAGCGACTAAACTCTTAGTACCCGAGGAATTTTTACAAGTTAAAAAGCAATGCGCGAGCGACTATACTCTGGGTTTAACATGGACAAAGTGCATAAGTCCGCGGACTTGAAAAGCAATGCGCGAGCGACTATACTCTGGGTTTAACATGGACAAAGTGCATAAGTCCGCGGACTTGAAAAGCAATGCGCGAGCGACTATACTCTGGGTTTAACATGGACAAAGTGCATAAGTCCGCGGACTTGAAAAGCAATGCGCGAGCGACTATACTCTGGGTTTAACATGGACAAAGTGCATAAGTCCGCGGACTTGAAAAGCAATGCGCGAGCGACTAAACTCTTAGTACCCGAGGAATTTTTACAAGTTAAAAAGCAATGCGCGAGCGACTATACTCTGGGTTTAACATGGACAAAGTGCTTAAGTCCGCGGACTTAAAAGCAATGCGCGAGCGACTATACTCTGGGTTTAACATGGACAAAGTGCATAAGTCCGCGGACTTGAAAAGCAATGCGCGAGCGACTAAGCTCTTAGTACCCGAGGAATTTTTACAAGTTAAAAAGCAATGCGCGAGCGACTATACTCTGGGTTTAACATGGACAAAGTGCATAAGTCCGCGGACTTGAAAAGCAATGCGCGAGCGACTAAACTCTTAGTACCCGAGGAATTTTTACAAGTTAAAAAGCAATGCGCGAGCGACTATACTCTGGGTTTAACATGGACAAAGTGCATAAGTCCGCGGACTTGAAAAGCAATGCGCGAGCGACTAAACTCTTAGTACCCGAGGAATTTTTACAAGTTAAAAAGCAATGCGCGAGCGACTATACTCTGGGTTTAACATGGACAATGTGCATAAGTCCGCGGACTTGAAAAGCAATGCGCGAGCGACTATACTCTGGGTTTAACATGGACAAAGTGCTTAAGTCCGCGGACTTGAAAAGCAATGCGCGAGCGACTATACTCTGGGTTTAACATGGACAAAGTGCATAAGTCCGCGGACTTTAAAAGCAATGCGCGAGCGACTAAACTCTTAGTACCCGAGGAATTTTTACAAGTTAAAAAGCAATGCGCGAGCGACTATACTCTGGGTTTAACATGGACAAAGTGCATAAGTCCGCGGACTTGAAAAGCAATGCGCGAGCGACTATACTCTGGGTTTAACATGGACAAAGTGCATAAGTCCGCGGACTTGAAAAGCAATGCGCGAGCGACTATACTCTGGGTTTAACATGGACAAAGTGCATAAGTCCGCGGACTTGAAAAGCAATGCGCGAGCGACTAAACTCTTAGTACCCGAGGAATTTTTACAAGTTAAAAAGCAATGCGCGAGCGACTATACTCTGGGTTTAACATGGACAAAGTGCATAAGTCCGCGGACTTGAAAAGCAATGCGCGAGCGACTATACTCTGGGTTTAACATGGACAAAGTGCATAAGTCCGCGGACTTTAAAAGCAATGCGCGAGCGACTAAACTCTTAGTACCCGAGGAATTTTTACAAGTTAAAAAGCAATGCGCGAGCGACTATACTCTGGGTTTAACATGGACAAAGTGCATAAGTCCGCGGACTTGAAAAGCAATGCGCGAGCGACTATACTCTGGGTTTAACATGGACAAAGTGCATAAGTCCGCGGACTTGAAAAGCAATGCGCGAGCGACTATACTCTGGGTTTAACATGGACAAAGTGCATAAGTCCGCGGACTTGAAAAGCAATGCGCGAGCGACTAAACTCTTAGTACCCGAGGAATTTTTACAAGTTAAAAAGCAATGCGCGAGCGACTATACTCTGGGTTTAACATGGACAAAGTGCATAAGTCCGCGGACTTGAAAAGCAATGCGCGAGCGACTATACTCTGGGTTTAACATGGACAAAGTGCATAAGTCCGCGGACTTGAAAAGCAATGCGCGAGCGACTATACTCTGGGTTTAACATGGACAAAGTGCATAAGTCCGCGGACTTGAAAAGCAATGCGCGAGCGACTATACTCTGGGTTTAACATGGACAAAGTGCTTAAGTCCGCGGACTTGAAAAGCAATGCGCGAGCGACTATACTCTGGGTTTAACATGGACAAAGTGCATAAGTCCGCGGACTTTAAAAGCAATGCGCGAGCGACTAAACTCTTAGTACCCGAGGAATTTTTACAAGTTAAAAAGCAATGCGCGAGCGACTATACTCTGGGTTTAACATGGACAAAGTGCATAAGTCCGCGGACTTGAAAAGCAATGCGCGAGCGACTATACTCTGGGTTTAACATGGACAAAGTGCATAAGTCCGCGGACTTGAAAAGCAATGCGCGAGCGACTATACTCTGGGTTTAACATGGACAAAGTGCATAAGTCCGCGGACTTGAAAAGCAATGCGCGAGCGACTATACTCTGGGTTTAACATGGACAAAGTGCATAAGTCCGCGGACTTGAAAAGCAATGCGCGAGCGACTAAACTCTTAGTACCCGAGGAATTTTTACAAGTTAAAAAGCAATGCGCGAGCGACTATACTCTGGGTTTAACATGGACAAAGTGCTTAAGTCCGCGGACTTAAAAAGCAATGCGCGAGCGACTATACTCTGGGTTTAACATGGACAAAGTGCATAAGTCCGCGGACTTGAAAAGCAATGCGCGAGCGACTAAGCTCTTAGTACCCGAGGAATTTTTACAAGTTAAAAAGCAATGCGCGAGCGACTATACTCTGGGTTTAACATGGACAAAGTGCATAAGTCCGCGGACTTGAAAAGCAATGCGCGAGCGACTAAACTCTTAGTACCCGAGGAATTTTTACAAGTTAAAAAGCAATGCGCGAGCGACTATACTCTGGGTTTAACATGGACAAAGTGCATAAGTCCGCGGACTTGAAAAGCAATGCGCGAGCGACTAAACTCTTAGTACCCGAGGAATTTTTACAAGTTAAAAAGCAATGCGCGAGCGACTATACTCTGGGTTTAACATGGACAATGTGCATAAGTCCGCGGACATGAAAAGCAATGCGCGAGCGACTATACTCTGGGTTTAACATGGACAAAGTGCATAAGTCCGCGGACTTGAAAAGCAATGCGCGAGCGACTATACTCTGGGTTTAACATGGACAAAGTGCATAAGTCCGCGGACTTGAAAAGCAATGCGCGAGCGACTATACTCTGGGTTTAACATGGACAAAGTGCATAAGTCCGCGGACTTGAAAAGCAATGCGCGAGCGACTAAACTCTTAGTACCCGAGGAATTTTTACAAGTTAAAAAGCAATGCGCGAGCGACTATACTCTGGGTTTAACATGGACAAAGTGCATAAGTCCGCGGACTTTAAAAGCAATGCGCGAGCGACTAAACTCTTAGTACCCGAGGAATTTTTACAAGTTAAAAAGCAATGCGCGAGCGACTATACTCTGGGTTTAACATGGACAAAGTGCATAAGTCCGCGGACTTGAAAAGCAATGCGCGAGCGACTATACTCTGGGTTTAACATGGACAAAGTGCTTAAGTCCGCGGACTTGAAAAGCAATGCGCGAGCGACTATACTCTGGGTTTAACATGGACAAAGTGCATAAGTCCGCGGACTTTAAAAGCAATGCGCGAGCGACTAAACTCTTAGTACCCGAGGAATTTTTACAAGTTAAAAAGCAATGCGCGAGCGACTATACTCTGGGTTTAACATGGACAAAGTGCATAAGTCCGCGGACTTGAAAAGCAATGCGCGAGCGACTATACTCTGGGTTTAACATGGACAAAGTGCATAAGTCCGCGGACTTGAAAAGCAATGCGCGAGCGACTATACTCTGGGTTTAACATGGACAAAGTGCATAAGTCCGCGGACTTTAAAAGCAATGCGCGAGCGACTAAACTCTTAGTACCCGAGGAATTTTTACAAGTTAAAAAGCAATGCGCGAGCGACTATACTCTGGGTTTAACATGGACAAAGTGCATAAGTCCGCGGACTTGAAAAGCAATGCGCGAGCGACTATACTCTGGGTTTAACATGGACAAAGTGCATAAGTCCGCGGACTTGAAAAGCAATGCGCGAGCGACTATACTCTGGGTTTAACATGGACAAAGTGCATAAGTCCGCGGACTTGAAAAGCAATGCGCGAGCGACTATACTCTGGGTTTAACATGGACAAAGTGCTTAAGTCCGCGGACTTGAAAAGCAATGCGCGAGCGACTATACTCTGGGTTTAACATGGACAAAGTGCATAAGTCCGCGGACTTTAAAAGCAATGCGCGAGCGACTAAACTCTTAGTACCCGAGGAATTTTTACAAGTTAAAAAGCAATGCGCGAGCGACTATACTCTGGGTTTAACATGGACAAAGTGCATAAGTCCGCGGACTTGAAAAGCAATGCGCGAGCGACTATACTCTGGGTTTAACATGGACAAAGTGCATAAGTCCGCGGACTTGAAAAGCAATGCGCGAGCGACTATACTCTGGGTTTAACATGGACAAAGTGCATAAGTCCGCGGACTTGAAAAGCAATGCGCGAGCGACTATACTCTGGGTTTAACATGGACAAAGTGCATAAGTCCGCGGACTTGAAAAGCAATGCGCGAGCGACTAAACTCTTAGTACCCGAGGAATTTTTACAAGTTAAAAAGCAATGCGCGAGCGACTATACTCTGGGTTTAACATGGACAAAGTGCTTAAGTCCGCGGACTTAAAAAGCAATGCGCGAGCGACTATACTCTGGGTTTAACATGGACAAAGTGCATAAGTCCGCGGACTTGAAAAGCAATGCGCGAGCGACTAAGCTCTTAGTACCCGAGGAATTTTTACAAGTTAAAAAGCAATGCGCGAGCGACTATACTCTGGGTTTAACATGGACAAAGTGCATAAGTCCGCGGACTTGAAAAGCAATGCGCGAGCGACTAAACTCTTAGTACCCGAGGAATTTTTACAAGTTAAAAAGCAATGCGCGAGCGACTATACTCTGGGTTTAACATGGACAAAGTGCATAAGTCCGCGGACTTGAAAAGCAATGCGCGAGCGACTAAACTCTTAGTACCCGAGGAATTTTTACAAGTTAAAAAGCAATGCGCGAGCGACTATACTCTGGGTTTAACATGGACAATGTGCATAAGTCCGCGGACATGAAAAGCAATGCGCGAGCGACTATACTCTGGGTTTAACATGGACAAAGTGCATAAGTCCGCGGACTTGAAAAGCAATGCGCGAGCGACTATACTCTGGGTTTAACATGGACAAAGTGCATAAGTCCGCGGACTTGAAAAGCAATGCGCGAGCGACTATACTCTGGGTTTAACATGGACAAAGTGCATAAGTCCGCGGACTTGAAAAGCAATGCGCGAGCGACTAAACTCTTAGTACCCGAGGAATTTTTACAAGTTAAAAAGCAATGCGCGAGCGACTATACTCTGGGTTTAACATGGACAAAGTGCATAAGTCCGCGGACTTGAAAAGCAATGCGCGAGCGACTATACTCTGGGTTTAACATGGACAAAGTGCATAAGTCCGCGGACTTGAAAAGCAATGCGCGAGCGACTATACTCTGGGTTTAACATGGACAAAGTGCATAAGTCCGCGGACTTGAAAAGCAATGCGCGAGCGACTATACTCTGGGTTTAACATGGACAAAGTGCTTAAGTCCGCGGACTTGAAAAGCAATGCGCGAGCGACTATACTCTGGGTTTAACATGGACAAAGTGCATAAGTCCGCGGACTTTAAAAGCAATGCGCGAGCGACTAAACTCTTAGTACCCGCGGAATTTTTACAAGTTAAAAAGCAATGCGCGAGCGACTATACTCTGGGTTTAACATGGACAAAGTGCATAAGTCCGCGGACTTGAAAAGCAATGCGCGAGCGACTATACTCTGGGTTTAACATGGACAAAGTGCATAAGTCCGCGGACTTGAAAAGCAATGCGCGAGCGACTATACTCTGGGTTTAACATGGACAAAGTGCATAAGTCCGCGGACTTGAAAAGCAATGCGCGAGCGACTATACTCTGGGTTTAACATGGACAAAGTGCATAAGTCCGCGGACTTGAAAAGCAATGCGCGAGCGACTAAACTCTTAGTACCCGAGGAATTTTTACAAGTTAAAAAGCAATGCGCGAGCGACTATACTCTGGGTTTAACATGGACAAAGTGCATAAGTCCGCGGACTTGAAAAGCAATGCGCGAGCGACTATACTCTGGGTTTAACATGGACAAAGTGCATAAGTCCGCGGACTTGAAAAGCAATGCGCGAGCGACTATACTCTGGGTTTAACATGGACAAAGTGCATAAGTCCGCGGACTTGAAAAGCAATGCGCGAGCGACTATACTCTGGGTTTAACATGGACAAAGTGCTTAAGTCCGCGGACTTGAAAAGCAATGCGCGAGCGACTATACTCTGGGTTTAACATGGACAAAGTGCATAAGTCCGCGGACTTTAAAAGCAATGCGCGAGCGACTAAACTCTTAGTACCCGAGGAATTTTTACAAGTTAAAAAGCAATGCGCGAGCGACTATACTCTGGGTTTAACATGGACAAAGTGCATAAGTCCGCGGACTTGAAAAGCAATGCGCGAGCGACTATACTCTGGGTTTAACATGGACAAAGTGCATAAGTCCGCGGACTTGAAAAGCAATGCGCGAGCGACTATACTCTGGGTTTAACATGGACAAAGTGCATAAGTCCGCGGACTTGAAAAGCAATGCGCGAGCGACTATACTCTGGGTTTAACATGGACAAAGTGCATAAGTCCGCGGACTTGAAAAGCAATGCGCGAGCGACTAAACTCTTAGTACCCGAGGAATTTTTACAAGTTAAAAAGCAATGCGCGAGCGACTATACTCTGGGTTTAACATGGACAAAGTGCTTAAGTCCGCGGACTTAAAAAGCAATGCGCGAGCGACTATACTCTGGGTTTAACATGGACAAAGTGCATAAGTCCGCGGACTTGAAAAGCAATGCGCGAGCGACTAAGCTCTTAGTACCCGAGGAATTTTTACAAGTTAAAAAGCAATGCGCGAGCGACTATACTCTGGGTTTAACATGGACAAAGTGCATAAGTCCGCGGACTTGAAAAGCAATGCGCGAGCGACTAAACTCTTAGTACCCGAGGAATTTTTACAAGTTAAAAAGCAATGCGCGAGCGACTATACTCTGGGTTTAACATGGACAAAGTGCATAAGTCCGCGGACTTGAAAAGCAATGCGCGAGCGACTAAACTCTTAGTACCCGAGGAATTTTTACAAGTTAAAAAGCAATGCGCGAGCGACTATACTCTGGGTTTAACATGGACAATGTGCATAAGTCCGCGGACATGAAAAGCAATGCGCGAGCGACTATACTCTGGGTTTAACATGGACAAAGTGCATAAGTCCGCGGACTTGAAAAGCAATGCGCGAGCGACTATACTCTGGGTTTAACATGGACAAAGTGCATAAGTCCGCGGACTTGAAAAGCAATGCGCGAGCGACTAAACTCTTAGTACCCGAGGAATTTTTACAAGTTAAAAAGCAATGCGCGAGCGACTATACTCTGGGTTTAACATGGACAAAGTGCATAAGTCCGCGGACTTGAAAAGCAATGCGCGAGCGACTATACTCTGGGTTTAACATGGACAAAGTGCATAAGTCCGCGGACTTGAAAAGCAATGCGCGAGCGACTATACTCTGGGTTTAACATGGACAAAGTGCATAAGTCCGCGGACTTGAAAAGCAATGCGCGAGCGACTATACTCTGGGTTTAACATGGACAAAGTGCTTAAGTCCGCGGACTTGAAAAGCAATGCGCGAGCGACTATACTCTGGGTTTAACATGGACAAAGTGCATAAGTCCGCGGACTTTAAAAGCAATGCGCGAGCGACTAAACTCTTAGTACCCGCGGAATTTTTACAAGTTAAAAAGCAATGCGCGAGCGACTATACTCTGGGTTTAACATGGACAAAGTGCATAAGTCCGCGGACTTGAAAAGCAATGCGCGAGCGACTATACTCTGGGTTTAACATGGACAAAGTGCATAAGTCCGCGGACTTGAAAAGCAATGCGCGAGCGACTATACTCTGGGTTTAACATGGACAAAGTGCATAAGTCCGCGGACTTGAAAAGCAATGCGCGAGCGACTATACTCTGGGTTTAACATGGACAAAGTGCATAAGTCCGCGGACTTGAAAAGCAATGCGCGAGCGACTAAACTCTTAGTACCCGAGGAATTTTTACAAGTTAAAAAGCAATGCGCGAGCGACTATACTCTGGGTTTAACATGGACAAAGTGCATAAGTCCGCGGACTTGAAAAGCAATGCGCGAGCGACTATACTCTGGGTTTAACATGGACAAAGTGCATAAGTCCGCGGACTTGAAAAGCAATGCGCGAGCGACTATACTCTGGGTTTAACATGGACAAAGTGCATAAGTCCGCGGACTTGAAAAGCAATGCGCGAGCGACTATACTCTGGGTTTAACATGGACAAAGTGCTTAAGTCCGCGGACTTGAAAAGCAATGCGCGAGCGACTATACTCTGGGTTTAACATGGACAAAGTGCATAAGTCCGCGGACTTTAAAAGCAATGCGCGAGCGACTAAACTCTTAGTACCCGAGGAATTTTTACAAGTTAAAAAGCAATGCGCGAGCGACTATACTCTGGGTTTAACATGGACAAAGTGCATAAGTCCGCGGACTTGAAAAGCAATGCGCGAGCGACTATACTCTGGGTTTAACATGGACAAAGTGCATAAGTCCGCGGACTTGAAAAGCAATGCGCGAGCGACTATACTCTGGGTTTAACATGGACAAAGTGCATAAGTCCGCGGACTTGAAAAGCAATGCGCGAGCGACTATACTCTGGGTTTAACATGGACAAAGTGCATAAGTCCGCGGACTTGAAAAGCAATGCGCGAGCGACTAAACTCTTAGTACCCGAGGAATTTTTACAAGTTAAAAAGCAATGCGCGAGCGACTATACTCTGGGTTTAACATGGACAAAGTGCTTAAGTCCGCGGACTTAAAAAGCAATGCGCGAGCGACTATACTCTGGGTTTAACATGGACAAAGTGCATAAGTCCGCGGACTTGAAAAGCAATGCGCGAGCGACTAAGCTCTTAGTACCCGAGGAATTTTTACAAGTTAAAAAGCAATGCGCGAGCGACTATACTCTGGG
>JAPDSM010000020.1:411925-439425 GCA_028476575.1 Platygaster robiniae | reverse complement strand
TTCAAGAAGGACTTGAACGCAAAGCGAAATCGTCGGTACGAACCCTCTTCCAAACGCTACATTTCCACGTAAACGCGGATTCAGCGCTGGGCTCATTCCTGTTCGCTCGCCGCTACTAAGGAAATCCTTGTTAGTTTCTTTTCCTCCGCTTATTAATATGCTTAAATTCAGCGGGTAATCTCGCCTGGTTCGACGTCGGTCGAAAAGCTTCTTCTTCTTATTCTTTCTCTCATATCGTGTAGTAGTAGTAGTAGTAGTATAACTACTACTCTCTCTCTCTCTCCCCATGGTGCGTGTGCGTGCTTTTCGTCGTTAACTTTTATTTTATAACGCCGTACTCCGCGTACAAGGGTGATAGACCCGTGCGCGTCGCGTGCTGCGATACGTTCGCATGGATTCGAGAATTGTATCGAGGATGTATTTCAAAATTCAACGTCTACGAGACCGGCCGTGCCCTTATCCGCAGCGAGAGCTGTCGCGGGACGACACTCTTCGAGAGATTCGAACAAAATCCACGCGCGCTACGAACGTCGTACGCTACCTTTGAGTATTCAACGTATTGCCGCCTCGAGGGATGCCTCGACGCCCGTCGTCCGTCACTCGTTCGACAAATTGTGACAGGAACGACCGACAGCGCCGAGGCGGCGACTAAGGTGCGTACACTGCGTTTCCTCATCCGTTCGTATAATATGCTCGAAAAAAGCGCGCGCGTGGAGCCTCGAAGAGGCGCTTCGCGCAATTCAACGAAGGCCACGACTCGCGATGCAAGTAGCATGCGCCTCGATACGAGAACGTATCGTATTTTCATTATGCCCGCGGCACGAGTGCCCATACGGGATATTCGACGAGGCGTTTTTCGGTTATCGAACACACACAACAAACACACAGGAGACGAGAAAAAGAAAAGAAAAAAAAACGAAGCACGTCGCACGCCGCGCGTACTACGGAATATACCGTAAGTAACGACGCAAGCGAAACGACGCGCTTCTTTTTCCATCAAATCGACTTATTTCAAGCGACGCCGCGCGCTAGCGCTCGCGAAGAGCCTGGCGCGACGAACGCTCAATCGTTCGCCATGACCCGGGGACGGACGGCGTCGTGGAAGGGATGATGATGATATACACCACCACCACCACCCCCCATACAACACGCCGCGCGCGTCACCCAGCGGCAGTCTGGTATTGTGTTTAACGTACCAACTTTCGACCAGGCGTGGTCCAGGATTTAACCAGTCCAAAGACCGCAATGTGCGTTCGAAATGTCGATGTTCATGTGTCCTGCAGTTCACATGTTGACGCGCAATTAGCTGCGTTCTTCATCGACCCACGAGCCGAGTGATCCACTGTTCAGGGTAGTATTTGCACAAATTATTATATATATTATAGTATATATATAAGTGCACGAAAAAAAATTCGTTCCTTTCGGATACGAATATTCGCTTTTTTCCGTTTTCACATATATATATATATATGTGTTTTGTTGATGATGGTCGGGGACCCGCGAGGAGTCCAACCGAGTTTTCTCATGTATTCCAACGTACCGCTACCCCCCACCCTCGCCCGCGTGGGAGAGAGAGAGGATAGGCGACAAGCTCGACGTCGCGCGCGCGTTTAAACGAGCGCGACGGTACCATGTCTCGATACGGCCTGAAACCACCAATACTCGCCGAAACGAATATCAATGACCTCCCCGTGAGCGCACTTTTGGTAACCCCAACGCTTATGCGACGACGCGCGCGTGCCCGTGAAGGCACGCGCGCGCGCGCGCATACGCGAAGACCGCAACGCGAGTGGGAATGACATCATTGTACGAAACACCCCGCGTGAACGGGGAGCGCAAACCATGCCGAATTCTCCTTTACAAACCTCAGGCGAGACAATCCCAAAGCGGCGACGCCGTACCCCTCTCCCGTTGTATCACGGGTGGATACGGTTTGCCGTAAATGCCTTGGTCCTGCACCCTATTATAGGTTGACTCGTAGCGCACGCACGAATAACACTCTCATTTTTTGTTTAGGGGAGAGACGTTACCGCCGCGGTGGGCACCGGCGCGAAGGCAGACTCCAAGGAAGGGCACCAAACCTCCCGAATCACTTGCGAAATAATAATATTTCATCCTTCGCGCTCGTTCGATCGCGTTTAACGAACTGACCGGGATCAACATTGCACGCTCAAGCGGTCGTTGTTCGTCAACGCTTTTTTCGCCGATAGACGACTCGACCCTCAACAACAAACCACCATCATCTCCTCTCCACTTCACTCGGGGTGAAGTGTGTGTGTGTGTGTGTGTGTGTCGTGGTTGAGAGAGGATCGCGTTTCAATCGCCTCTATCGGTCTTTCGGCGCGCGTAGCTAGTACGCGCGCCTCCATAAATCACCATCTTTCGGGTTATATACACACAATACGTTTTACCGTATTGTATATATTTTTTTTTCTTTACGTTTATTTAGCTTGCGTTCCCTTTTGCTTTTTCGTGTGTGAGTTTTTCAATCACCACTTTAATGATCCTTCCGCAGGTTCACCTACGGAAACCTTGTTACGACTTTTACTTCCTCTAAATAATCAAGTTTGGTCATCTTTCCGTCTACGTCGACAGTGCCGAAACACCGTGGCGCTTTCAGTCCGAAGACCTCACTAAATCATTCAATCGGTAGTAGCGACGGGCGGTGTGTACAAAGGGCAGGGACGTAATCAACGCGAGCTTATGACTCGCGCTTACTGGGAATTCCTCGTTCATGGGGAATAATTGCAAGCCCCAATCCCTATCACGAAGGAGGTTCAGCGGGTTACCCGGACCTTTCGGCCAAAGAGGACACGCTGATTCCTTCAGTGTAGCGCGCGTGCGGCCCAGAACATCTAAGGGCATCACAGACCTGTTATTGCTCAATTTCGTGCGACTAAAAGTCGCTTGTCCCTCTAAGAAGAGTTTGTACTTTGCGTCGATAGTAAAAATCGCCCGTACCACGACGCCAACGCCCACACGCGACCAACCCACGAGGAGCAAGCACGCGCGCGAACGCGACACCGGGCCGGATTTCGATCTTCTGGATATCATAATTCCGCCTATTTAGCAGGCTAGAGTCTCGTTCGTTATCGGAATTAACCAGACAAATCGCTCCACCAACTAAGAACGGCCATGCACCACCACCCACTGAATCAAGAAAGAGCTATCAATCTGTCAATCCTTCCAGTGTCTGGGCCTGGTGAGGTTTCCCGTGTTGAGTCAAATTAAGCCGCAGGCTCCACTCCTGGTGGTGCCCTTCCGTCAATTCCTTTAAGTTTCAGCTTTGCAACCATACTTCCCCCGGAACCCAAAAGCTTTAGTTTCCTGGAAGCTGCCCGCCGAGTCATCGGAGGAACTTCGGCGGATCGCTAGCTGGCATCGTTTATGGTTAGAACTAGGGCGGTATCTGATCGCCTTCGAACCTCTAACTTTCGTTCTTGATTAATGAAAACATTTTTGGCAAATGCTTTCGCTTCAGTTTGTCTTGCGACGATCCAAGAATTTCACCTCTAACGTCGCAATACAAATGCCCCCATCTGTCCCTATTAATCATTATCTCGGGGCTTCCGAAAACCAACAAAATAGAACCGAGATCCTATTCCATTATTCCATGCACAGAATATTCAGGCAGCGTAAGGCCTGCTTTAAGCACTCTAATTTGTTCAAAGTAAACGTACCGGCCCACCTCGACACTCGGTGAAGAGCACCGCGATGGGATTAATCTTGGACCGCCGAACACCGCGCACGCACACGGAGAGCGCGAGGCTCCCGCGACGAGGCGACGCCCGAACCGCATCCACCGGTAGGACGCGCCACTGAACTGCCAGTAACACCGCGAGCGGCGAACCAACAGCGTGGCGCACAGATTCAACTACGAGCTTTTTAACCGCAACAACTTTAATATACGCTATTGGAGCTGGAATTACCGCGGCTGCTGGCACCAGACTTGCCCTCCAATTGATCCTCGTTAAAGGATTTAAAGTGTACTCATTCCGATTACGGGGCCTCGGATGAGTCCCGTATCGTTATTTTTCGTCACTACCTCCCCGTGCCGGGAGTGGGTAATTTGCGCGCCTGCTGCCTTCCTTGGATGTGGTAGCCGTTTCTCAGGCTCCCTCTCCGGAATCGAACCCTGATTCCCCGTTATCCGTAACAACCATGGTAGGCGCAGAGCCTACCATCGACAGTTGATAAAGCAGACATTTGAAAGATCCGTCGCCGGTGCTAGACCGTGCGATCAGCTCAAAGTTATTCAGAGTCACCAGAACAAACGGCCAGAACGAACCCCGAAAGGAACGCCCCGAACCGATTGGTTTTGATCTAATAAAAGCGTCCCTCCCATCTCTGGTCGGGACTCGAGTTGCATGTATTAGCTCTAGAATTACCACAGTTATCCAAGTAAAAGTGGGGTACGATCTAAGAAACCATAACTGATTTAATGAGCCATTCGCGGTTTCACTTTAGTTTAGCTTGCACTTAGACATGCATGGCTTAATCTTTGAGACAAGCATATGACTACTGGCAGGATCAACCAGGGAGCTGCTCGACGCATCTCGCTAACGCGTCCCCCCGAAAGGAAACGCGCGCGAGGACGCGGCTAACTCTTTTCTCTCGTTTGATATAGCCTCGGCGCAATTCCCCAAGCTACCGATGCTTGTCGCGAATCGCCAAGGATTCATGCGCGACGCACGTTTTTCTGTTCATATTCATTCACGAACGGGTGGCCACGCTAACGCGTTGACGGGCAACGCGCGCGTGCCCTGGTCCGCCGTGTGTTGACAACGTGTTTTGCCAAATATATTTTCATTGCCGTGCTCTAATACGAAGCTGGCCAATGGACTTGTCTGTGTGCTGTGTGTTTCATTCGTTTTCATATGTCATATATTATATGCATATATTGCGCACTTTAGCTAAGCAGTGAGCCTGCGACCGCTCGCAAAACTCGACTGACTTCGTTCGCGCGACTAGAGACGTACGCGGGACGCATTGGCGTCATTGGTCGTACCTCTAGCACACGAGCGGACATGTCGTCGGCCAAGTCCATCTGAACGCACGAACGACTATGAACCGCATTTTTTTTTCATAAGTTTCCGAAAAAACTTATTACTTTTTTCATCTTTCTTTACTCTCGTGCTCACCGCGTACGGGGCACTTCGCCATTGATTCAAACTTCATGTATCACATGGTCGTGTGTTTGTCCCCGATGCATGCGTGCACGAAGCGAACACGCGCGCACCAGGGAACGTAATATCGCTCGGAAACAAGCGGGTTGATGCTCAGTGAAGGCAGAGAACGAATCCCGTACGCCTGGATGACCTCCAAGAGGCTTGCCACATAAGAGCCATTCAGTCTTTCGACATCGACCCGTGGCAATGTTAGCCCACCGAAGGGCGCTCCAACACATAGTGTCAACGTGCAACCGCCGGGACCGGCGTTTTTGGTTATTTCATAGAAAAAAGCGCCATTTTCGTGATTCGGACTTGGAATAATTTTCGATTTGACGAAAAATTTTTTTCATCTCGGACGTTTTAAGGCAACTTCGGTGACGAGAATTTTTCAATTTTTCCAAGTTTTAGCTATAATGGACTTAAAAAAATTACGAAAATGAAAATTTTTTTTTTTTTCTCATACGTTCTTGGGCAACTTGGGAGACGATTTTTTTCAATTTTTTCGACTTTTAGCTATAATGGACTTGAAAACATTTCGAAAGTGAAAATTTTTTTTTTTTTTCACATACGTTCTTGGGCATCTTAGGAAGCAATTTTTGTCGATTTTTTCGAGATTTAGGAATATTGGAATCAAAGTGTACCAAAAGCAATGCGCGAGCGACTAAACTCTTGATACTAGAGAATTTTTACAAGTTTAAAAGCAATGCGCGAGCGACTATACTCTGGGTTTAACATGGACAAAGTGCATAAGTCCGCGCACATGAAAAGCAATGCGCGAGCGACTATACTCTGGGTTTAACATGGACAAAGTGCATAAGTCCGCGGACTTGAAAAGCAATGCGCGAGCGACTATACTCTGGGTTTAACATGGACAAAGTGCATAAGTCCGCGGACTTGAAAAGCAATGCGCGAGCGACTATACTCTGGGTTTAACATGGACAAAGTGCATAAGTCCGCGGACTTGAAAAGCAATGCGCGAGCGACTATACTCTGGGTTTAACATGGACAAAGTGCATAAGTCCGCGGACTTGAAAAGCAATGCGCGAGCGACTAAACTCTTAGTACCCGAGGAATTTTTACAAGTTAAAAAGCAATGCGCGAGCGACTATACTCTGGGTTTAACATGGACAAAGTGCATAAGTCCGCGGACTTGAAAAGCAATGCGCGAGCGACTATACTCTGGGTTTAACATGGACAAAGTGCATAAGTCCGCGGACTTGAAAAGCAATGCGCGAGCGACTATACTCTGGGTTTAACATGGACAAAGTGCATAAGTCCGCGGACTTGAAAAGCAATGCGCGAGCGACTATACTCTGGGTTTAACATGGACAAAGTGCATAAGTCCGCGGACTTGAAAAGCAATGCGCGAGCGACTATACTCTGGGTTTAACATGGACAAAGTGCATAAGTCCGCGGACATGAAAAGCAATGCGCGAGCGACTATACTCTGGGTTTAACATGGACAAAGTGCATAAGTCCGCGGACTTTAAAAGCAATGCGCGAGCGACTAAACTCTTAGTACCCGAGGAATTTTTACAAGTTAAAAAGCAATGCGCGAGCGACTATACTCTGGGTTTAACATGGACAAAGTGCATAAGTCCGCGGACTTGAAAAGCAATGCGCGAGCGACTATACTCTGGGTTTAACATGGACAAAGTGCATAAGTCCGCGGACTTTAAAAGCAATGCGCGAGCGACTAAACTCTTAGTACCCGAGGAATTTTTACAAGTTAAAAAGCAATGCGCGAGCGACTATACTCTGGGTTTAACATGAACAAAGTGCATAAGTCCGCGGACTTGAAAAGCAATGCGCGAGCGACTATACTCTGGGTTTAACATGGACAAAGTGCATAAGTCCGCGGACTTGAAAAGCAATGCGCGAGCGACTATACTCTGGGTTTAACATGGACAAAGTGCATAAGTCCGCGGACTTGAAAAGCAATGCGCGAGCGACTATACTCTGGGTTTAACATGGACAAAGTGCTTAAGTCCGCGGACTTGAAAAGCAATGCGCGAGCGACTATACTCTGGGTTTAACATGGACAAAGTGCATAAGTCCGCGGACTTTAAAAGCAATGCGCGAGCGACTAAACTCTTAGTACCCGAGGAATTTTTACAAGTTAAAAAGCAATGCGCGAGCGACTATACTCTGGGTTTAACATGGACAAAGTGCATAAGTCCGCGGACTTGAAAAGCAATGCGCGAGCGACTATACTCTGGGTTTAACATGGACAAAGTGCATAAGTCCGCGGACTTGAAAAGCAATGCGCGAGCGACTATACTCTGGGTTTAACATGGACAAAGTGCATAAGTCCGCGGACTTGAAAAGCAATGCGCGAGCGACTATACTCTGGGTTTAACATGGACAAAGTGCATAAGTCCGCGGACTTGAAAAGCAATGCGCGAGCGACTAAACTCTTAGTACCCGAGGAATTTTTACAAGTTAAAAAGCAATGCGCGAGCGACTATACTCTGGGTTTAACATGGACAAAGTGCTTAAGTCCGCGGACTTAAAAAGCAATGCGCGAGCGACTATACTCTGGGTTTAACATGGACAAAGTGCATAAGTCCGCGGACTTGAAAAGCAATGCGCGAGCGACTAAGCTCTTAGTACCCGAGGAATTTTTACAAGTTAAAAAGCAATGCGCGAGCGACTATACTCTGGGTTTAACATGGACAAAGTGCATAAGTCCGCGGACTTGAAAAGCAATGCGCGAGCGACTAAACTCTTAGTACCCGAGGAATTTTTACAAGTTAAAAAGCAATGCGCGAGCGACTATACTCTGGGTTTAACATGGACAAAGTGCATAAGTCCGCGGACTTGAAAAGCAATGCGCGAGCGACTAAACTCTTAGTACCCGAGGAATTTTTACAAGTTAAAAAGCAATGCGCGAGCGACTATACTCTGGGTTTAACATGGACAATGTGCATAAGTCCGCGGACATGAAAAGCAATGCGCGAGCGACTATACTCTGGGTTTAACATGGACAAAGTGCATAAGTCCGCGGACTTGAAAAGCAATGCGCGAGCGACTATACTCTGGGTTTAACATGGACAAAGTGCATAAGTCCGCGGACTTGAAAAGCAATGCGCGAGCGACTATACTCTGGGTTTAACATGGACAAAGTGCATAAGTCCGCGGACTTGAAAAGCAATGCGCGAGCGACTAAACTCTTAGTACCCGAGGAATTTTTACAAGTTAAAAAGCAATGCGCGAGCGACTATACTCTGGGTTTAACATGGACAAAGTGCATAAGTCCGCGGACTTGAAAAGCAATGCGCGAGCGACTATACTCTGGGTTTAACATGGACAAAGTGCATAAGTCCGCGGACTTGAAAAGCAATGCGCGAGCGACTATACTCTGGGTTTAACATGGACAAAGTGCATAAGTCCGCGGACTTGAAAAGCAATGCGCGAGCGACTATACTCTGGGTTTAACATGGACAAAGTGCTTAAGTCCGCGGACTTGAAAAGCAATGCGCGAGCGACTATACTCTGGGTTTAACATGGACAAAGTGCATAAGTCCGCGGACTTTAAAAGCAATGCGCGAGCGACTAAACTCTTAGTACCCGAGGAATTTTTACAAGTTAAAAAGCAATGCGCGAGCGACTATACTCTGGGTTTAACATGGACAAAGTGCATAAGTCCGCGGACTTGAAAAGCAATGCGCGAGCGACTATACTCTGGGTTTAACATGGACAAAGTGCATAAGTCCGCGGACTTGAAAAGCAATGCGCGAGCGACTATACTCTGGGTTTAACATGGACAAAGTGCATAAGTCCGCGGACTTTAAAAGCAATGCGCGAGCGACTAAACTCTTAGTACCCGAGGAATTTTTACAAGTTAAAAAGCAATGCGCGAGCGACTATACTCTGGGTTTAACATGGACAAAGTGCATAAGTCCGCGGACTTGAAAAGCAATGCGCGAGCGACTATACTCTGGGTTTAACATGGACAAAGTGCATAAGTCCGCGGACTTGAAAAGCAATGCGCGAGCGACTATACTCTGGGTTTAACATGGACAAAGTGCATAAGTCCGCGGACTTGAAAAGCAATGCGCGAGCGACTATACTCTGGGTTTAACATGGACAAAGTGCTTAAGTCCGCGGACTTGAAAAGCAATGCGCGAGCGACTATACTCTGGGTTTAACATGGACAAAGTGCATAAGTCCGCGGACTTTAAAAGCAATGCGCGAGCGACTAAACTCTTAGTACCCGAGGAATTTTTACAAGTTAAAAAGCAATGCGCGAGCGACTATACTCTGGGTTTAACATGGACAAAGTGCATAAGTCCGCGGACTTGAAAAGCAATGCGCGAGCGACTATACTCTGGGTTTAACATGGACAAAGTGCATAAGTCCGCGGACTTGAAAAGCAATGCGCGAGCGACTATACTCTGGGTTTAACATGGACAAAGTGCATAAGTCCGCGGACTTGAAAAGCAATGCGCGAGCGACTATACTCTGGGTTTAACATGGACAAAGTGCATAAGTCCGCGGACTTGAAAAGCAATGCGCGAGCGACTAAACTCTTAGTACCCGAGGAATTTTTACAAGTTAAAAAGCAATGCGCGAGCGACTATACTCTGGGTTTAACATGGACAAAGTGCTTAAGTCCGCGGACTTAAAAAGCAATGCGCGAGCGACTATACTCTGGGTTTAACATGGACAAAGTGCATAAGTCCGCGGACTTGAAAAGCAATGCGCGAGCGACTAAACTCTTAGTACCCGAGGAATTTTTACAAGTTAAAAAGCAATGCGCGAGCGACTATACTCTGGGTTTAACATGGACAAAGTGCATAAGTCCGCGGACTTGAAAAGCAATGCGCGAGCGACTAAACTCTTAGTACCCGAGGAATTTTTACAAGTTAAAAAGCAATGCGCGAGCGACTATACTCTGGGTTTAACATGGACAATGTGCATAAGTCCGCGGACATGAAAAGCAATGCGCGAGCGACTATACTCTGGGTTTAACATGGACAATGTGCATAAGTCCGCGGACTTGAAAAGCAATGCGCGAGCGACTATACTCTGGGTTTAACATGGACAAAGTGCATAAGTCCGCGGACTTGAAAAGCAATGCGCGAGCGACTATACTCTGGGTTTAACATGGACAAAGTGCATAAGTCCGCGGACTTGAAAAGCAATGCGCGAGCGACTAAACTCTTAGTACCCGAGGAATTTTTACAAGTTAAAAAGCAATGCGCGAGCGACTATACTCTGGGTTTAACATGGACAAAGTGCATAAGTCCGCGGACTTGAAGAGCAATGCGCGAGCGACTATACTCTGGGTTTAACATGGACAAAGTGCATAAGTCCGCGGACTTGAAAAGCAATGCGCGAGCGACTATACTCTGGGTTTAACATGGACAAAGTGCATAAGTCCGCGGACTTGAAAAGCAATGCGCGAGCGACTATACTCTGGGTTTAACATGGACAAAGTGCTTAAGTCCGCGGACTTGAAAAGCAATGCGCGAGCGACTATACTCTGGGTTTAACATGGACAAAGTGCATAAGTCCGCGGACTTTAAAAGCAATGCGCGAGCGACTAAACTCTTAGTACCCGAGGAATTTTTACAAGTTAAAAAGCAATGCGCGAGCGACTATACTCTGGGTTTAACATGGACAAAGTGCATAAGTCCGCGGACTTGAAAAGCAATGCGCGAGCGACTATACTCTGGGTTTAACATGGACAAAGTGCATAAGTCCGCGGACTTGAAAAGCAATGCGCGAGCGACTATACTCTGGGTTTAACATGGACAAAGTGCATAAGTCCGCGGACTTGAAAAGCATTGCGCGAGCGACTATACTCTGGGTTTAACATGGACAAAGTGCATAAGTCCGCGGACTTGAAAAGCAATGCGCGAGCGACTAAACTCTTAGTACCCGAGGAATTTTTACAAGTTAAAAAGCAATGCGCGAGCGACTATACTCTGGGTTTAACATGGACAAAGTGCATAAGTCCGCGGACTTGAAAAGCAATGCGCGAGCGACTATACTCTGGGTTTAACATGGACAAAGTGCATAAGTCCGCGGACTTG
Source organism: Platygaster robiniae (assembly GCA_028476575.1). Taxonomy (NCBI): domain Eukaryota; kingdom Metazoa; phylum Arthropoda; class Insecta; order Hymenoptera; family Platygastridae; genus Platygaster; species Platygaster robiniae. The sequence continues at coordinate 428,213 of JAPDSM010000020.1, read as the reverse complement.
AAAAGCAATGCGCGAGCGACTATACTCTGGGTTTAACATGGACAAAGTGCATAAGTCCGCGGACTTGAAAAGCAATGCGCGAGCGACTATACTCTGGGTTTAACATGGACAAAGTGCATAAGTCCGCGGACATGAAAAGCAATGCGCGAGCGACTATACTCTGGGTTTAACATGGACAAAGTGCATAAGTCCGCGGACTTTAAAAGCAATGCGCGAGCGACTAAACTCTTAGTACCCGAGGAATTTTTACAAGTTAAAAAGCAATGCGCGAGCGACTATACTCTGGGTTTAACATGGACAAAGTGCATAAGTCCGCGGACTTGAAAAGCAATGCGCGAGCGACTATACTCTGGGTTTAACATGGACAAAGTGCATAAGTCCGCGGACTTGAAAAGCAATGCGCGAGCGACTATACTCTGGGTTTAACATGGACAAAGTGCTTAAGTCCGCGGACTTGAAAAGCAATGCGCGAGCGACTATACTCTGGGTTTAACATGGACAAAGTGCATAAGTCCGCGGACTTGAAAAGCAATGCGCGAGCGACTAAACTCTTAGTACCCGAGGAATTTTTACAAGTTAAAAAGCAATGCGCGAGCGACTATACTCTGGGTTTAACATGGACAAAGTGCATAAGTCCGCGGACTTGAAAAGCAATGCGCGAGCGTCTATACTCTGGGTTTAACATGGACAAAGTGCATAAGTCCGCGGACTTGAAAAGCAATGCGCGAGCGACTATACTCTGGGTTTAACATGGACAAAGTGCTTAAGTCCGCGGACTTGAAAAGCAATGCGCGAGCGACTATACTCTGGGTTTAACATGGACAAAGTGCTTAAGTCCGCGGACTTGAAAAGCAATGCGCGAGCGACTATACTCTGGGTTTAACATGGACAAAGTGCTTAAGTCCGCGGACTTGAAAAGCAATGCGCGAGCGACTATACTCTGGGTTTAACATGGACAAAGTGCATAAGTCCGCGGACTTGAAAAGCAATGCGCGAGCGACTATACTCTGGGTTTAACATGGACAAAGTGCTTAAGTCCGCGGACTTGAAAAGCAATGCGCGAGCGACTATACTCTGGGTTTAACATGGACAAAGTGCATAAGTCCGCGGACTTTAAAAGCAATGCGCGAGCGACTAAACTCTTAGTACCCGAGGAATTTTTACAAGTTAAAAAGCAATGCGCGAGCGACTATACTCTGGGTTTAACATGGACAAAGTGCTTAAGTCCGCGGACTTGAAAAGCAATGCGCGAGCGACTATACTCTGGGTGTAACATGGACAAAGTGCTTAAGTCCGCGGACTTGAAAAGCAATGCGCGAGCGACTATACTCTGGGTTTAACATGGACAAAGTGCTTAAGTCCGCGGACTTGAAAAGCAATGCGCGAGCGACTATACTCTGGGTTTAACATGGACAAAGTGCATAAGTCCGCGGACTTTAAAAGCAATGCGCGAGCGACTAAACTCTTAGTACCCGAGGACTTTTTACAAGTTAAAAAGCAATGCGCGAGCGACTATACTCTGGGTTTAACATGGACAAAGTGCATAAGTCCGCGGACTTGAAAAGCAATGCGCGAGCGACTATACTCTGGGTTTAACATGGACAAAGTGCATAAGTCCGCGGACTTGAAAAGCAATGCGCGAGCGACTATACTCTGGGTTTAACATGGACAAAGTGCATAAGTCCGCGGACTTGAAAAGCAATGCGCGAGCGACTAAACTCTTAGTACCCGAGGAATTTTTACAAGTTAAAAAGCAATGCGCGAGCGACTATACTCTGGGTTTAACATGGACAAAGTGCATAAGTCCGCGGACTTGAAAAGCAATGCGCGAGCGACTAAACTCTTAGTACCCGAGGAATTTTTACAAGTTAAAAAGCAATGCGCGAGCGACTATACTCTGGGTTTAACATGGACAATGTGCATAAGTCCGCGGACATGAAAAGCAATGCGCGAGCGACTATACTCTGGGTTTAACATGGACAAAGTGCATAAGTCCGCGGACTTGAAAAGCAATGCGCGAGCGACTATACTCTGGGTTTAACATGGACAAAGTGCATAAGTCCGCGGACTTGAAAAGCAATGCGCGAGCGACTATACTCTGGGTTTAACATGGACAAAGTGCATAAGTCCGCGGACTTGAAAAGCAATGCGCGAGCGACTAAACTCTTAGTACCCGAGGAATTTTTACAAGTTAAAAAGCAATGCGCGAGCGACTATACTCTGGGTTTAACATGGACAAAGTGCATAAGTCCGCGGACTTGAAAAGCAATGCGCGAGCGACTATACTCTGGGTTTAACATGGACAAAGTGCATAAGTCCGCGGACTTGAAAAGCAATGCGCGAGCGACTATACTCTGGGTTTAACATGGACAAAGTGCATAAGTCCGCGGACTTGAAAAGCAATGCGCGAGCGACTATACTCTGGGTTTAACATGGACAAAGTGCTTAAGTCCGCGGACTTGAAAAGCAATGCGCGAGCGACTATACTCTGGGTTTAACATGGACAAAGTGCATAAGTCCGCGGACTTTAAAAGCAATGCGCGAGCGACTAAACTCTTAGTACCCGAGGAATTTTTACAAGTTAAAAAGCAATGCGCGAGCGACTATACTCTGGGTTTAACATGGACAAAGTGCATAAGTCCGCGGACTTGAAAAGCAATGCGCGAGCGACTATACTCTGGGTTTAACATGGACAAAGTGCATAAGTCCGCGGACTTGAAAAGCAATGCGCGAGCGACTATACTCTGGGTTTAACATGGACAAAGTGCATAAGTCCGCGGACTTTAAAAGCAATGCGCGAGCGACTAAACTCTTAGTACCCGAGGAATTTTTACAAGTTAAAAAGCAATGCGCGAGCGACTATACTCTGGGTTTAACATGGACAAAGTGCATAAGTCCGCGGACTTGAAAAGCAATGCGCGAGCGACTATACTCTGGGTTTAACATGGACAAAGTGCATAAGTCCGCGGACTTGAAAAGCAATGCGCGAGCGACTATACTCTGGGTTTAACATGGACAAAGTGCATAAGTCCGCGGACTTGAAAAGCAATGCGCGAGCGACTATACTCTGGGTTTAACATGGACAAAGTGCTTAAGTCCGCGGACTTGAAAAGCAATGCGCGAGCGACTATACTCTGGGTTTAACATGGACAAAGTGCATAAGTCCGCGGACTTTAAAAGCAATGCGCGAGCGACTAAACTCTTAGTACCCGAGGAATTTTTACAAGTTAAAAAGCAATGCGCGAGCGACTATACTCTGGGTTTAACATGGACAAAGTGCATAAGTCCGCGGACTTGAAAAGCAATGCGCGAGCGACTATACTCTGGGTTTAACATGGACAAAGTGCATAAGTCCGCGGACTTGAAAAGCAATGCGCGAGCGACTATACTCTGGGTTTAACATGGACAAAGTGCATAAGTCCGCGGACTTGAAAAGCAATGCGCGAGCGACTATACTCTGGGTTTAACATGGACAAAGTGCATAAGTCCGCGGACTTGAAAAGCAATGCGCGAGCGACTAAACTCTTAGTACCCGAGGAATTTTTACAAGTTAAAAAGCAATGCGCGAGCGACTATACTCTGGGTTTAACATGGACAAAGTGCTTAAGTCCGCGGACTTAAAAAGCAATGCGCGAGCGACTATACTCTGGGTTTAACATGGACAAAGTGCATAAGTCCGCGGACTTGAAAAGCAATGCGCGAGCGACTAAGCTCTTAGTACCCGAGGAATTTTTACAAGTTAAAAAGCAATGCGCGAGCGACTATACTCTGGGTTTAACATGGACAAAGTGCATAAGTCCGCGGACTTGAAAAGCAATGCGCGAGCGACTAAACTCTTAGTACCCGAGGAATTTTTACAAGTTAAAAAGCAATGCGCGAGCGACTATACTCTGGGTTTAACATGGACAAAGTGCATAAGTCCGCGGACTTGAAAAGCAATGCGCGAGCGACTAAACTCTTAGTACCCGAGGAATTTTTACAAGTTAAAAAGCAATGCGCGAGCGACTATACTCTGGGTTTAACATGGACAATGTGCATAAGTCCGCGGACATGAAAAGCAATGCGCGAGCGACTATACTCTGGGTTTAACATGGACAAAGTGCATAAGTCCGCGGACTTGAAAAGCAATGCGCGAGCGACTATACTCTGGGTTTAACATGGACAAAGTGCATAAGTCCGCGGACTTGAAAAGCAATGCGCGAGCGACTATACTCTGGGTTTAACATGGACAAAGTGCATAAGTCCGCGGACTTGAAAAGCAATGCGCGAGCGACTAAACTCTTAGTACCCGAGGAATTTTTACAAGTTAAAAAGCAATGCGCGAGCGACTATACTCTGGGTTTAACATGGACAAAGTGCATAAGTCCGCGGACTTGAAAAGCAATGCGCGAGCGACTATACTCTGGGTTTAACATGGACAAAGTGCATAAGTCCGCGGACTTGAAAAGCAATGCGCGAGCGACTATACTCTGGGTTTAACATGGACAAAGTGCATAAGTCCGCGGACTTGAAAAGCAATGCGCGAGCGACTATACTCTGGGTTTAACATGGACAAAGTGCTTAAGTCCGCGGACTTGAAAAGCAATGCGCGAGCGACTATACTCTGGGTTTAACATGGACAAAGTGCATAAGTCCGCGGACTTGAAAAGCAATGCGCGAGCGACTAAACTCTTAGTACCCGAGGAATTTTTACAAGTTAAAAAGCAATGCGCGAGCGACTATACTCTGGGTTTAACATGGACAAAGTGCATAAGTCCGCGGACTTGAAAAGCAATGCGCGAGCGACTATACTCTGGGTTTAACATGGACAAAGTGCATAAGTCCGCGGACTTGAAAAGCAATGCGCGAGCGACTATACTCTGGGTTTAACATGGACAAAGTGCATAAGTCCGCGGACTTGAAAAGCAATGCGCGAGCGACTATACTCTGGGTTTAACATGGACAAAGTGCTTAAGTCCGCGGACTTAAAAAGCAATGCGCGAGCGACTATACTCTGGGTTTAACATGGACAAAGTGCATAAGTCCGCGGACTTGAAAAGCAATGCGCGAGCGACTAAGCTCTTAGTACCCGAGGAATTTTTACAAGTTAAAAAGCAATGCGCGAGCGACTATACTCTGGGTTTAACATGGACAAAGTGCATAAGTCCGCGGACTTGAAAAGCAATGCGCGAGCGACTAAGCTCTTAGTACCCGAGGAATTTTTACAAGTTAAAAAGCAATGCGCGAGCGACTATACTCTGGGTTTAACATGGACAAAGTGCATAAGTCCGCGGACTTGAAAAGCAATGCGCGAGCGACTAAACTCTTAGTACGCGAGGAATTTTTACAAGTTAAAAAGCAATGCGCGAGCGACTATACTCTGGGTTTAACATGGACAAAGTGCATAAGTCCGCGGACTTGAAAAGCAATGCGCGAGCGACTAAACTCTTAGTACCCGAGGAATTTTTACAAGTTAAAAAGCAATGCGCGAGCGACTATACTCTGGGTTTAACATGGACAATGTGCATAAGTCCGCGGACATGAAAAGCAATGCGCGAGCGACTATACTCTGGGTTTAACATGGACAAAGTGCTTAAGTCCGCGGACTTGAAAAGCAATGCGCGAGCGACTAAACTCTTAGTACCCGAGGAATTTTTACAAGTTAAAAAGCAATGCGCGAGCGACTATACTCTGGGTTTAACATGGACAAAGTGCATAAGTCCGCGGACTTGAAAAGCAATGCGCGAGCGTCTATACTCTGGGTTTAACATGGACAAAGTGCATAAGTCCGCGGACTTGAAAAGCAATGCGCGAGCGACTATACTCTGGGTTTAACATGGACAAAGTGCTTAAGTCCGCGGACTTGAAAAGCAATGCGCGAGCGACTATACTCTGGGTTTAACATGGACAAAGTGCATAAGTCCGCGGACTTGAAAAGCAATGCGCGAGCGACTAAACTCTTAGTACCCGAGGAATTTTTACAAGTTAAAAAGCAATGCGCGAGCGACTATACTCTGGGTTTAACATGGACAAAGTGCATAAGTCCGCGGACTTGAAAAGCAATGCGCGAGCGTCTATACTCTGGGTTTAACATGGACAAAGTGCATAAGTCCGCGGACTTGAAAAGCAATGCGCGAGCGACTAAACTCTTAGTACCCGAGGAATTTTTACAAGTTAAAAAGCAATGCGCGAGCGACTATACTCTGGGTTTAACATGGACAATGTGCATAAGTCCGCGGACATGAAAAGCAATGCGCGAGCGACTATACTCTGGGTTTAACATGGACAAAGTGCTTAAGTCCGCGGACTTGAAAAGCAATGCGCGAGCGACTATACTCTGGGTTTAACATGGACAAAGTGCTTAAGTCCGCGGACTTGAAAAGCAATGCGCGAGCGACTATACTCTGGGTTTAACATGGACAAAGTGCATAAGTCCGCGGACTTGAAAAGCAATGCGCGAGCGACTAAACTCTTAGTACCCGAGGAATTTTTACAAGTTAAAAAGCAATGCGCGAGCGACTATACTCTGGGTTTAACATGGACAAAGTGCATAAGTCCGCGGACTTGAAAAGCAATGCGCGAGCGTCTATACTCTGGGTTTAACATGGACAAAGTGCATAAGTCCGCGGACTTGAAAAGCAATGCGCGAGCGACTATACTCTGGGTTTAACATGGACAAAGTGCTTAAGTCCGCGGACTTGAAAAGCAATGCGCGAGCGACTATACTCTGGGTTTAACATGGACAAAGTGCTTAAGTCCGCGGACTTGAAAAGCAATGCGCGAGCGACTATACTCTGGGTTTAACATGGACAAAGTGCTTAAGTCCGCGGACTTGAAAAGCAATGCGCGAGCGACTATACTCTGGGTTTAACATGGACAAAGTGCATAAGTCCGCGGACTTGAAAAGCAATGCGCGAGCGACTATACTCTGGGTTTAACATGGACAAAGTGCTTAAGTCCGCGGACTTGAAAAGCAATGCGCGAGCGACTATACTCTGGGTTTAACATGGACAAAGTGCATAAGTCCGCGGACTTTAAAAGCAATGCGCGAGCGACTAAACTCTTAGTACCCGAGGAATTTTTACAAGTTAAAAAGCAATGCGCGAGCGACTATACTCTGGGTTTAACATGGACAAAGTGCTTAAGTCCGCGGACTTGAAAAGCAATGCGCGAGCGACTATACTCTGGGTGTAACATGGACAAAGTGCTTAAGTCCGCGGACTTGAAAAGCAATGCGCGAGCGACTATACTCTGGGTTTAACATGGACAAAGTGCTTAAGTCCGCGGACTTGAAAAGCAATGCGCGAGCGACTATACTCTGGGTTTAACATGGACAAAGTGCATAAGTCCGCGGACTTTAAAAGCAATGCGCGAGCGACTAAACTCTTAGTACCCGAGGACTTTTTACAAGTTAAAAAGCAATGCGCGAGCGACTATACTCTGGGTTTAACATGGACAAAGTGCATAAGTCCGCGGACTTGAAAAGCAATGCGCGAGCGACTATACTCTGGGTTTAACATGGACAAAGTGCATAAGTCCGCGGACTTGAAAAGCAATGCGCGAGCGACTATACTCTGGGTTTAACATGGACAAAGTGCATAAGTCCGCGGACTTGAAAAGCAATGCGCGAGCGACTAAACTCTTAGTACCCGAGGAATTTTTACAAGTTAAAAAGCAATGCGCGAGCGACTATACTCTGGGTTTAACATGGACAAAGTGCATAAGTCCGCGGACTTGAAAAGCAATGCGCGAGCGACTAAACTCTTAGTACCCGAGGAATTTTTACAAGTTAAAAAGCAATGCGCGAGCGACTATACTCTGGGTTTAACATGGACAATGTGCATAAGTCCGCGGACATGAAAAGCAATGCGCGAGCGACTATACTCTGGGTTTAACATGGACAAAGTGCATAAGTCCGCGGACTTGAAAAGCAATGCGCGAGCGACTATACTCTGGGTTTAACATGGACAAAGTGCATAAGTCCGCGGACTTGAAAAGCAATGCGCGAGCGACTATACTCTGGGTTTAACATGGACAAAGTGCATAAGTCCGCGGACTTGAAAAGCAATGCGCGAGCGACTAAACTCTTAGTACCCGAGGAATTTTTACAAGTTAAAAAGCAATGCGCGAGCGACTATACTCTGGGTTTAACATGGACAATGTGCATAAGTCCGCGGACATGAAAAGCAATGCGCGAGCGACTATACTCTGGGTTTAACATGGACAAAGTGCTTAAGTCCGCGGACTTGAAAAGCAATGCGCGAGCGACTAAACTCTTAGTACCCGAGGAATTTTTACAAGTTAAAAAGCAATGCGCGAGCGACTATACTCTGGGTTTAACATGGACAAAGTGCATAAGTCCGCGGACTTGAAAAGCAATGCGCGAGCGTCTATACTCTGGGTTTAACATGGACAAAGTGCATAAGTCCGCGGACTTGAAAAGCAATGCGCGAGCGACTATACTCTGGGTTTAACATGGACAAAGTGCTTAAGTCCGCGGACTTGAAAAGCAATGCGCGAGCGACTATACTCTGGGTTTAACATGGACAAAGTGCATAAGTCCGCGGACTTGAAAAGCAATGCGCGAGCGACTAAACTCTTAGTACCCGAGGAATTTTTACAAGTTAAAAAGCAATGCGCGAGCGACTATACTCTGGGTTTAACATGGACAAAGTGCATAAGTCCGCGGACTTGAAAAGCAATGCGCGAGCGTCTATACTCTTAGTTTAACATGGACAAAGTGCATAAGTCCGCGGACTTGAAAAGCAATGCGCGAGCGACTAAACTCTTAGTACCCGAGGAATTTTTACAAGTTAAAAAGCAATGCGCGAGCGACTATACTCTGGGTTTAACATGGACAATGTGCATAAGTCCGCGGACATGAAAAGCAATGCGCGAGCGACTATACTCTGGGTTTAACATGGACAAAGTGCTTAAGTCCGCGGACTTGAAAAGCAATGCGCGAGCGACTATACTCTGGGTTTAACATGGACAAAGTGCTTAAGTCCGCGGACTTGAAAAGCAATGCGCGAGCGACTATACTCTGGGTTTAACATGGACAAAGTGCATAAGTCCGCGGACTTGAAAAGCAATGCGCGAGCGACTAAACTCTTAGTACCCGAGGAATTTTTACAAGTTAAAAAGCAATGCGCGAGCGACTATACTCTGGGTTTAACATGGACAAAGTGCATAAGTCCGCGGACTTGAAAAGCAATGCGCGAGCGTCTATACTCTGGGTTTAACATGGACAAAGTGCATAAGTCCGCGGACTTGAAAAGCAATGCGCGAGCGACTATACTCTGGGTTTAACATGGACAAAGTGCTTAAGTCCGCGGACTTGAAAAGCAATGCGCGAGCGACTATACTCTGGGTTTAACATGGACAAAGTGCTTAAGTCCGCGGACTTGAAAAGCAATGCGCGAGCGACTATACTCTGGGTTTAACATGGACAAAGTGCTTAAGTCCGCGGACTTGAAAAGCAATGCGCGAGCGACTATACTCTGGGTTTAACATGGACAAAGTGCATAAGTCCGCGGACTTGAAAAGCAATGCGCGAGCGACTATACTCTGGGTTTAACATGGACAAAGTGCTTAAGTCCGCGGACTTGAAAAGCAATGCGCGAGCGACTATACTCTGGGTTTAACATGGACAAAGTGCATAAGTCCGCGGACTTTAAAAGCAATGCGCGAGCGACTAAACTCTTAGTACCCGAGGAATTTTTACAAGTTAAAAAGCAATGCGCGAGCGACTATACTCTGGGTTTAACATGGACAAAGTGCTTAAGTCCGCGGACTTGAAAAGCAATGCGCGAGCGACTATACTCTGGGTGTAACATGGACAAAGTGCTTAAGTCCGCGGACTTGAAAAGCAATGCGCGAGCGACTATACTCTGGGTTTAACATGGACAAAGTGCTTAAGTCCGCGGACTTGAAAAGCAATGCGCGAGCGACTATACTCTGGGTTTAACATGGACAAAGTGCATAAGTCCGCGGACTTTAAAAGCAATGCGCGAGCGACTAAACTCTTAGTACCCGAGGACTTTTTACAAGTTAAAAAGCAATGCGCGAGCGACTATACTCTGGGTTTAACATGGACAAAGTGCATAAGTCCGCGGACTTGAAAAGCAATGCGCGAGCGACTATACTCTGGGTTTAACATGGACAAAGTGCATAAGTCCGCGGACTTGAAAAGCAATGCGCGAGCGACTATACTCTGGGTTTAACATGGACAAAGTGCATAAGTCCGCGGACTTGAAAAGCAATGCGCGAGCGACTAAACTCTTAGTACCCGAGGAATTTTTACAAGTTAAAAAGCAATGCGCGAGCGACTATACTCTGGGTTTAACATGGACAAAGTGCATAAGTCCGCGGACTTGAAAAGCAATGCGCGAGCGACTAAACTCTTAGTACCCGAGGAATTTTTACAAGTTAAAAAGCAATGCGCGAGCGACTATACTCTGGGTTTAACATGGACAATGTGCATAAGTCCGCGGACATGAAAAGCAATGCGCGAGCGACTATACTCTGGGTTTAACATGGACAAAGTGCATAAGTCCGCGGACTTGAAAAGCAATGCGCGAGCGACTATACTCTGGGTTTAACATGGACAAAGTGCATAAGTCCGCGGACTTGAAAAGCAATGCGCGAGCGACTATACTCTGGGTTTAACATGGACAAAGTGCATAAGTCCGCGGACTTGAAAAGCAATGCGCGAGCGACTAAACTCTTAGTACCCGAGGAATTTTTACAAGTTAAAAAGCAATGCGCGAGCGACTATACTCTGGGTTTAACATGGACAAAGTGCATAAGTCCGCGGACTTGAAAAGCAATGCGCGAGCGACTATACTCTGGGTTTAACATGGACAAAGTGCATAAGTCCGCGGACTTGAAAAGCAATGCGCGAGCGACTATACTCTGGGTTTAACATGGACAAAGTGCATAAGTCCGCGGACTTGAAAAGCAATGCGCGAGCGACTATACTCTGGGTTTAACATGGACAAAGTGCTTAAGTCCGCGGACTTGAAAAGCAATGCGCGAGCGACTATACTCTGGGTTTAACATGGACAAAGTGCATAAGTCCGCGGACTTTAAAAGCAATGCGCGAGCGACTAAACTCTTAGTACCCGAGGAATTTTTACAAGTTAAAAAGCAATGCGCGAGCGACTATACTCTGGGTTTAACATGGACAAAGTGCATAAGTCCGCGGACTTGAAAAGCAATGCGCGAGCGACTATACTCTGGGTTTAACATGGACAAAGTGCATAAGTCCGCGGACTTTAAAAGCAATGCGCGAGCGACTAAACTCTTAGTACCCGAGGAATTTTTACAAGTTAAAAAGCAATGCGCGAGCGACTATACTCTGGGTTTAACATGGACAAAGTGCATAAGTCCGCGGACTTGAAAAGCAATGCGCGAGCGACTATACTCTGGGTTTAACATGGACAAAGTGCATAAGTCCGCGGACTTGAAAAGCAATGCGCGAGCGACTATACTCTGGGTTTAACATGGACAAAGTGCATAAGTCCGCGGACTTGAAAAGCAATGCGCGAGCGACTATACTCTGGGTTTAACATGGACAAAGTGCTTAAGTCCGCGGACTTGAAAAGCAATGCGCGAGCGACTATACTCTGGGTTTAACATGGACAAAGTGCATAAGTCCGCGGACTTTAAAAGCAATGCGCGAGCGACTAAACTCTTAGTACCCGAGGAATTTTTACAAGTTAAAAAGCAATGCGCGAGCGACTATACTCTGGGTTTAACATGGACAAAGTGCATAAGTCCGCGGACTTAAAAAGCAATGCGCGAGCGACTATACTCTGGGTTTAACATGGACAAAGTGCATAAGTCCGCGGACTTGAAAAGCAATGCGCGAGCGACTATACTCTGGGTTTAACATGGACAAAGTGCATAAGTCCGCGGACTTGAAAAGCAATGCGCGAGCGACTATACTCTGGGTTTAACATGGACAAAGTGCATAAGTCCGCGGACTTGAAAAGCAATGCGCGAGCGACTAAACTCTTAGTACCCGAGGAATTTTTACAAGTTAAAAAGCAATGCGCGAGCGACTATACTCTGGGTTTAACATGGACAAAGTGCTTAAGTCCGCGGACTTAAAAAGCAATGCGCGAGCGACTATACTCTGGGTTTAACATGGACAAAGTGCATAAGTCCGCGGACTTGAAAAGCAATGCGCGAGCGACTAAGCTCTTAGTACCCGAGGAATTTTTACAAGTTAAAAAGCAATGCGCGAGCGACTATACTCTGGGTTTAACATGGACAAAGTGCATAAGTCCGCGGACTTGAAAAGCAATGCGCGAGCGACTAAACTCTTAGTACCCGAGGAATTTTTACAAGTTAAAAAGCAATGCGCGAGCGACTATACTCTGGGTTTAACATGGACAAAGTGCATAAGTCCGCGGACTTGAAAAGCAATGCGCGAGCGACTAAACTCTTAGTACCCGAGGAATTTTTACAAGTTAAAAAGCAATGCGCGAGCGACTATACTCTGGGTTTAACATGGACAATGTGCATAAGTCCGCGGACATGAAAAGCAATGCGCGAGCGACTATACTCTGGGTTTAACATGGACAAAGTGCATAAGTCCGCGGACTTGAAAAGCAATGCGCGAGCGACTATACTCTGGGTTTAACATGGACAAAGTGCATAAGTCCGCGGACTTGAAAAGCAATGCGCGAGCGACTATACTCTGGGTTTAACATGGACAAAGTGCATAAGTCCGCGGACTTGAAAAGCAATGCGCGAGCGACTAAACTCTTAGTACCCGAGGAATTTTTACAAGTTAAAAAGCAATGCGCGAGCGACTATACTCTGGGTTTAACATGGACAAAGTGCATAAGTCCGCGGACTTGAAAAGCAATGCGCGAGCGACTATACTCTGGGTTTAACATGGACAAAGTGCATAAGTCCGCGGACTTGAAAAGCAATGCGCGAGCGACTATACTCTGGGTTTAACATGGACAAAGTGCATAAGTCCGCGGACTTGAAAAGCAATGCGCGAGCGACTATACTCTGGGTTTAACATGGACAAAGTGCTTAAGTCCGCGGACTTGAAAAGCAATGCGCGAGCGACTATACTCTGGGTTTAACATGGACAAAGTGCATAAGTCCGCGGACTTGAAAAGCAATGCGCGAGCGACTAAACTCTTAGTACCCGAGGAATTTTTACAAGTTAAAAAGCAATGCGCGAGCGACTATACTCTGGGTTTAACATGGACAAAGTGCATAAGTCCGCGGACTTGAAAAGCAATGCGCGAGCGACTATACTCTGGGTTTAACATGGACAAAGTGCATAAGTCCGCGGACTTGAAAAGCAATGCGCGAGCGACTATACTCTGGGTTTAACATGGACAAAGTGCATAAGTCCGCGGACTTGAAAAGCAATGCGCGAGCGACTATACTCTGGGTTTAACATGGACAAAGTGCTTAAGTCCGCGGACTTAAAAAGCAATGCGCGAGCGACTATACTCTGGGTTTAACATGGACAAAGTGCATAAGTCCGCGGACTTGAAAAGCAATGCGCGAGCGACTAAGCTCTTAGTACCCGAGGAATTTTTACAAGTTAAAAAGCAATGCGCGAGCGACTATACTCTGGGTTTAACATGGACAAAGTGCATAAGTCCGCGGACTTGAAAAGCAATGCGCGAGCGACTAAACTCTTAGTACGCGAGGAATTTTTACAAGTTAAAAAGCAATGCGCGAGCGACTATACTCTGGGTTTAACATGGACAAAGTGCATAAGTCCGCGGACTTGAAAAGCAATGCGCGAGCGACTAAACTCTTAGTACCCGAGGAATTTTTACAAGTTAAAAAGCAATGCGCGAGCGACTATACTCTGGGTTTAACATGGACAATGTGCATAAGTCCGCGGACATGAAAAGCAATGCGCGAGCGACTATACTCTGGGTTTAACATGGACAAAGTGCTTAAGTCCGCGGACTTGAAAAGCAATGCGCGAGCGACTAAACTCTTAGTACCCGAGGAATTTTTACAAGTTAAAAAGCAATGCGCGAGCGACTATACTCTGGGTTTAACATGGACAAAGTGCATAAGTCCGCGGACTTGAAAAGCAATGCGCGAGCGTCTATACTCTGGGTTTAACATGGACAAAGTGCATAAGTCCGCGGACTTGAAAAGCAATGCGCGAGCGACTATACTCTGGGTTTAACATGGACAAAGTGCTTAAGTCCGCGGACTTGAAAAGCAATGCGCGAGCGACTATACTCTGGGTTTAACATGGACAAAGTGCATAAGTCCGCGGACTTGAAAAGCAATGCGCGAGCGACTAAACTCTTAGTACCCGAGGAATTTTTACAAGTTAAAAAGCAATGCGCGAGCGACTATACTCTGGGTTTAACATGGACAAAGTGCATAAGTCCGCGGACTTGAAAAGCAATGCGCGAGCGTCTATACTCTGGGTTTAACATGGACAAAGTGCATAAGTCCGCGGACTTGAAAAGCAATGCGCGAGCGACTAAACTCTTAGTACCCGAGGAATTTTTACAAGTTAAAAAGCAATGCGCGAGCGACTATACTCTGGGTTTAACATGGACAATGTGCATAAGTCCGCGGACATGAAAAGCAATGCGCGAGCGACTATACTCTGGGTTTAACATGGACAAAGTGCTTAAGTCCGCGGACTTGAAAAGCAATGCGCGAGCGACTATACTCTGGGTTTAACATGGACAAAGTGCTTAAGTCCGCGGACTTGAAAAGCAATGCGCGAGCGACTATACTCTGGGTTTAACATGGACAAAGTGCATAAGTCCGCGGACTTGAAAAGCAATGCGCGAGCGACTAAACTCTTAGTACCCGAGGAATTTTTACAAGTTAAAAAGCAATGCGCGAGCGACTATACTCTGGGTTTAACATGGACAAAGTGCATAAGTCCGCGGACTTGAAAAGCAATGCGCGAGCGTCTATACTCTGGGTTTAACATGGACAAAGTGCATAAGTCCGCGGACTTGAAAAGCAATGCGCGAGCGACTATACTCTGGGTTTAACATGGACAAAGTGCTTAAGTCCGCGGACTTGAAAAGCAATGCGCGAGCGACTATACTCTGGGTTTAACATGGACAAAGTGCTTAAGTCCGCGGACTTGAAAAGCAATGCGCGAGCGACTATACTCTGGGTTTAACATGGACAAAGTGCTTAAGTCCGCGGACTTGAAAAGCAATGCGCGAGCGACTATACTCTGGGTTTAACATGGACAAAGTGCATAAGTCCGCGGACTTGAAAAGCAATGCGCGAGCGACTATACTCTGGGTTTAACATGGACAAAGTGCTTAAGTCCGCGGACTTGAAAAGCAATGCGCGAGCGACTATACTCTGGGTTTAACATGGACAAAGTGCATAAGTCCGCGGACTTTAAAAGCAATGCGCGAGCGACTAAACTCTTAGTACCCGAGGAATTTTTACAAGTTAAAAAGCAATGCGCGAGCGACTATACTCTGGGTTTAACATGGACAAAGTGCTTAAGTCCGCGGACTTGAAAAGCAATGCGCGAGCGACTATACTCTGGGTGTAACATGGACAAAGTGCTTAAGTCCGCGGACTTGAAAAGCAATGCGCGAGCGACTATACTCTGGGTTTAACATGGACAAAGTGCTTAAGTCCGCGGACTTGAAAAGCAATGCGCGAGCGACTATACTCTGGGTTTAACATGGACAAAGTGCATAAGTCCGCGGACTTTAAAAGCAATGCGCGAGCGACTAAACTCTTAGTACCCGAGGACTTTTTACAAGTTAAAAAGCAATGCGCGAGCGACTATACTCTGGGTTTAACATGGACAAAGTGCATAAGTCCGCGGACTTGAAAAGCAATGCGCGAGCGACTATACTCTGGGTTTAACATGGACAAAGTGCATAAGTCCGCGGACTTGAAAAGCAATGCGCGAGCGACTATACTCTGGGTTTAACATGGACAAAGTGCATAAGTCCGCGGACTTGAAAAGCAATGCGCGAGCGACTAAACTCTTAGTACCCGAGGAATTTTTACAAGTTAAAAAGCAATGCGCGAGCGACTATACTCTGGGTTTAACATGGACAAAGTGCATAAGTCCGCGGACTTGAAAAGCAATGCGCGAGCGACTAAACTCTTAGTACCCGAGGAATTTTTACAAGTTAAAAAGCAATGCGCGAGCGACTATACTCTGGGTTTAACATGGACAATGTGCATAAGTCCGCGGACATGAAAAGCAATGCGCGAGCGACTATACTCTGGGTTTAACATGGACAAAGTGCATAAGTCCGCGGACTTGAAAAGCAATGCGCGAGCGACTATACTCTGGGTT
>JAPDSM010000020.1:383539-411425 GCA_028476575.1 Platygaster robiniae | reverse complement strand
CGTGCATCCACATCGACATCGGCTTTCGCCTAGGGCTTAGGATCGACTGACTCGTGTGCAACAACTGTTCACACGAAACCCTTCTCCACGTCAGTCCTCCAGGGCCTCGCTGGAGTATTTGCTACTACCACCAAGATCTGCACCGACGGCGGCTCCAGGCAGGCTCGCGCCCAGACCCTTCAGCGCGCACCGCCGCGACCCTCCTACTCGTCAGGGCTTCATGCGTTCGACGCAATTAAGAATCGAACGCTCACATGCCGCTGACGGCCGAGTATAGGCACGACGCTTCAGCGCCATCCATTTTCAGGGCTAGTTGCTTCGGCAGGTGAGTTGTTACACACTCCTTAGCGGATTCCGACTTCCATGGCCACCGTCCTGCTGTCATAAGCAACCAACGCCTTTCATGGTATCCCATAAGCGTCGATTTAGGCGCCTTAACTCGGCGTTTGGTTCATCCCACAGCGCCAGTTCTGCTTACCAAAAATGGCCCACTTGGCACTCTGATCCATATATCAAATAATATGCTCCGGCTTCATCAACGAGAATTTACGAAAAAAAATCGTTGGATCAAAAAATTCAAGAAAGCCGGAGTTCTCACCCATTTAAAGTTTGAGAATAGGTTGAGGTCGTTTCGACCCCAAGGCCTCTAATCATTCGCTTTACCAGATGAGACTCTTTTACGATTGAGTGCCAGCTATCCTGAGGGAAACTTCGGAGGGAACCAGCTACTAGATGGTTCGATTAGTCTTTCGCCCCTATACCCAGCTCCGACGATCGATTTGCACGTCAGAATCGCTACGGACCTCCATCAGGGTTTCCCCTGACTTCATCCTGGCCAGGCATAGTTCACCATCTTTCGGGTCCCAACACGTACGCTCTAGGTGCGCCTCAGCTCGTCACCCCCCCCTTGCGAGAGAGGGACTAGACACGAGACGCCCCGGGATTGCGAGGCCGCTTCTTTCACGCGTGCCCATCATCCCTCGATCGATGCGAGGATCGATCTTTTCTTTCAATACGCCTGTGGGTTTCACATATCGGCCCAATGACTCGCGTACGTGTTAGACTCCTTGGTCCGTGTTTCAAGACGGGTCCTGAAATTACCCAAAGCAATAGCGTCGCCGACAGGTAATGGAGCGAGCCGGTTCCGCGATGCAGCGAAAAAAATCCGCCCGGACGCCGAACGGGACGCGCGAAGCGTACCACGTCCAAGCGCCACGAGCGGCATCGCGCACGGGAACGCCACGATTCGACAATGGCGGCCCAATACCGTTTTTTATTCGACTACCACCGGTCAAGCGAACGGGCGTTTCGAAGAGATACCTTTCAACGTCATCCGACGCGCGGCGCCAAGGCACGAGGCCGAGGCGGCGCGACGGTCTTCGACGCGGTCTCACACCGTATGTTCGCGCGCCAGTGGGTCGCGACGTTCTACTAGGGGAGAAGTGCACGCCGACCGAGGCCGAAGTCCTCGCCGAGGATGAAACCTCAACGAGACCCGACCCGGCGCGACGATGAATCTCCCCATTCGATCTTTCGGGTTTCTCAGGTTTACCCCTGAACAGTTTCACGTACTCTTGAACTCTCTCTTCAAAGTTCTTTTCAACTTTCCCTCACGGTACTTGTTCGCTATCGGTCTCGTGGTTATATTTAGCCTTAGATGGAGTTTACCACCCGCTTAGGGCTGCACTTTCAAGCAACCCGACTCTAGAAAGAGGGCATTGACCAACGAACGCTGAAGTTGCTACGGGCCTGGCACCCTCTATGGGTTAATGGCCCCATTCAAGAAGGACTTGAACGCAAAGCGAAATCGTCGGTACGAACCCTCTTCCAAACGCTACATTTCCACGTAAACGCGGATTCAGCGCTGGGCTCATTCCTGTTCGCTCGCCGCTACTAAGGAAATCCTTGTTAGTTTCTTTTCCTCCGCTTATTAATATGCTTAAATTCAGCGGGTAATCTCGCCTGGTTCGACGTCGGTCGAAAAGCTTCTTCTTCTTATTCTTTCTCTCATATCGTGTAGTAGTAGTAGTAGTAGTATAACTACTACTCTCTCTCTCTCTCCCCATGGTGCGTGTGCGTGCTTTTCGTCGTTAACTTTTATTTTATAACGCCGTACTCCGCGTACAAGGGTGATAGACCCGTGCGCGTCGCGTGCTGCGATACGTTCGCATGGATTCGAGAATTGTATCGAGGATGTATTTCAAAATTCAACGTCTACGAGACCGGCCGTGCCCTTATCCGCAGCGAGAGCTGTCGCGGGACGACACTCTTCGAGAGATTCGAACAAAATCCACGCGCGCTACGAACGTCGTACGCTACCTTTGAGTATTCAACGTATTGCCGCCTCGAGGGATGCCTCGACGCCCGTCGTCCGTCACTCGTTCGACAAATTGTGACAGGAACGACCGACAGCGCCGAGGCGGCGACTAAGGTGCGTACACTGCGTTTCCTCATCCGTTCGTATAATATGCTCGAAAAAAGCGCGCGCGTGGAGCCTCGAAGAGGCGCTTCGCGCAATTCAACGAAGGCCACGACTCGCGATGCAAGTAGCATGCGCCTCGATACGAGAACGTATCGTATTTTCATTATGCCCGCGGCACGAGTGCCCATACGGGATATTCGACGAGGCGTTTTTCGGTTATCGAACACACACAACAAACACACAGGAGACGAGAAAAAGAAAAGAAAAAAAAACGAAGCACGTCGCACGCCGCGCGTACTACGGAATATACCGTAAGTAACGACGCAAGCGAAACGACGCGCTTCTTTTTCCATCAAATCGACTTATTTCAAGCGACGCCGCGCGCTAGCGCTCGCGAAGAGCCTGGCGCGACGAACGCTCAATCGTTCGCCATGACCCGGGGACGGACGGCGTCGTGGAAGGGATGATGATGATATACACCACCACCACCACCCCCCATACAACACGCCGCGCGCGTCACCCAGCGGCAGTCTGGTATTGTGTTTAACGTACCAACTTTCGACCAGGCGTGGTCCAGGATTTAACCAGTCCAAAGACCGCAATGTGCGTTCGAAATGTCGATGTTCATGTGTCCTGCAGTTCACATGTTGACGCGCAATTAGCTGCGTTCTTCATCGACCCACGAGCCGAGTGATCCACTGTTCAGGGTAGTATTTGCACAAATTATTATATATATTATAGTATATATATAAGTGCACAAAAAAAAATTCGTTCCTTTCGGATACGAATATTCGCTTTTTTCCGTTTTCACATATATATATATATATGTGTTTTGTTGATGATGGTCGGGGACCCGCGAGGAGTCCAACCGAGTTTTCTCATGTATTCCAACGTACCGCTACCCCCCACCCTCGCCCGCGTGGGAGAGAGAGAGGATAGGCGACAAGCTCGACGTCGCGCGCGCGTTTAAACGAGCGCGACGGTACCATGTCTCGATACGGCCTGAAACCACCAATACTCGCCGAAACGAATATCAATGACCTCCCCGTGAGCGCACTTTTGGTAACCCCAACGCTTATGCGACGACGCGCGCGTGCCCGTGAAGGCACGCGCGCGCGCGCGCATACGCGAAGACCGCAACGCGAGTGGGAATGACATCATTGTACGAAACACCCCGCGTGAACGGGGAGCGCAAACCATGCCGAATTCTCCTTTACAAACCTCAGGCGAGACAATCCCAAAGCGGCGACGCCGTACCCCTCTCCCGTTGTATCACGGGTGGATACGGTTTGCCGTAAATGCCTTGGTCCTGCACCCTATTATAGGTTGACTCGTAGCGCACGCACGAATAACACTCTCATTTTTTGTTTAGGGGAGAGACGTTACCGCCGCGGTGGGCACCGGCGCGAAGGCAGACTCCAAGGAAGGGCACCAAACCTCCCGAATCACTTGCGAAATAATAATATTTCATCCTTCGCGCTCGTTCGATCGCGTTTAACGAACTGACCGGGATCAACATTGCACGCTCAAGCGGTCGTTGTTCGTCAACGCTTTTTTCGCCGATAGACGACTCGACCCTCAACAACAAACCACCATCATCTCCTCTCCACTTCACTCGGGGTGAAGTGTGTGTGTGTGTGTGTGTGTCGTGGTTGAGAGAGGATCGCGTTTCAATCGCCTCTATCGGTCTTTCGGCGCGCGTAGCTAGTACGCGCGCCTCCATAAATCACCATCTTTCGGGTTATATACACACAATACGTTTTACCGTATTGTATATATTTTTTTTTCTTTACGTTTATTTAGCTTGCGTTCCCTTTTGCTTTTTCGTGTGTGAGTTTTTCAATCACCACTTTAATGATCCTTCCGCAGGTTCACCTACGGAAACCTTGTTACGACTTTTACTTCCTCTAAATAATCAAGTTTGGTCATCTTTCCGTCTACGTCGACAGTGCCGAAACACCGTGGCGCTTTCAGTCCGAAGACCTCACTAAATCATTCAATCGGTAGTAGCGACGGGCGGTGTGTACAAAGGGCAGGGACGTAATCAACGCGAGCTTATGACTCGCGCTTACTGGGAATTCCTCGTTCATGGGGAATAATTGCAAGCCCCAATCCCTATCACGAAGGAGGTTCAGCGGGTTACCCGGACCTTTCGGCCAAAGAGGACACGCTGATTCCTTCAGTGTAGCGCGCGTGCGGCCCAGAACATCTAAGGGCATCACAGACCTGTTATTGCTCAATTTCGTGCGACTAAAAGTCGCTTGTCCCTCTAAGAAGAGTTTGTACTTTGCGTCGATAGTAAAAATCGCCCGTACCACGACGCCAACGCCCACACGCGACCAACCCACGAGGAGCAAGCACGCGCGCGAACGCGACACCGGGCCGGATTTCGATCTTCTGGATATCATAATTCCGCCTATTTAGCAGGCTAGAGTCTCGTTCGTTATCGGAATTAACCAGACAAATCGCTCCACCAACTAAGAACGGCCATGCACCACCACCCACTGAATCAAGAAAGAGCTATCAATCTGTCAATCCTTCCAGTGTCTGGGCCTGGTGAGGTTTCCCGTGTTGAGTCAAATTAAGCCGCAGGCTCCACTCCTGGTGGTGCCCTTCCGTCAATTCCTTTAAGTTTCAGCTTTGCAACCATACTTCCCCCGGAACCCAAAAGCTTTAGTTTCCTGGAAGCTGCCCGCCGAGTCATCGGAGGAACTTCGGCGGATCGCTAGCTGGCATCGTTTATGGTTAGAACTAGGGCGGTATCTGATCGCCTTCGAACCTCTAACTTTCGTTCTTGATTAATGAAAACATTTTTGGCAAATGCTTTCGCTTCAGTTTGTCTTGCGACGATCCAAGAATTTCACCTCTAACGTCGCAATACAAATGCCCCCATCTGTCCCTATTAATCATTATCTCGGGGCTTCCGAAAACCAACAAAATAGAACCGAGATCCTATTCCATTATTCCATGCACAGAATATTCAGGCAGCGTAAGGCCTGCTTTAAGCACTCTAATTTGTTCAAAGTAAACGTACCGGCCCACCTCGACACTCGGTGAAGAGCACCGCGATGGGATTAATCTTGGACCGCCGAACACCGCGCACGCACACGGAGAGCGCGAGGCTCCCGCGACGAGGCGACGCCCGAACCGCATCCACCGGTAGGACGCGCCACTGAACTGCCAGTAACACCGCGAGCGGCGAACCAACAGCGTGGCGCACAGATTCAACTACGAGCTTTTTAACCGCAACAACTTTAATATACGCTATTGGAGCTGGAATTACCGCGGCTGCTGGCACCAGACTTGCCCTCCAATTGATCCTCGTTAAAGGATTTAAAGTGTACTCATTCCGATTACGGGGCCTCGGATGAGTCCCGTATCGTTATTTTTCGTCACTACCTCCCCGTGCCGGGAGTGGGTAATTTGCGCGCCTGCTGCCTTCCTTGGATGTGGTAGCCGTTTCTCAGGCTCCCTCTCCGGAATCGAACCCTGATTCCCCGTTATCCGTAACAACCATGGTAGGCGCAGAGCCTACCATCGACAGTTGATAAAGCAGACATTTGAAAGATCCGTCGCCGGTGCTAGACCGTGCGATCAGCTCAAAGTTATTCAGAGTCACCAGAACAAACGGCCAGAACGAACCCCGAAAGGAACGCCCCGAACCGATTGGTTTTGATCTAATAAAAGCGTCCCTCCCATCTCTGGTCGGGACTCGAGTTGCATGTATTAGCTCTAGAATTACCACAGTTATCCAAGTAAAAGTGGGGTACGATCTAAGAAACCATAACTGATTTAATGAGCCATTCGCGGTTTCACTTTAGTTTAGCTTGCACTTAGACATGCATGGCTTAATCTTTGAGACAAGCATATGACTACTGGCAGGATCAACCAGGGAGCTGCTCGACGCATCTCGCTAACGCGTCCCCCGAAAGGAAACGCGCGCGAGGACGCGGCTAACTCTTTTCTCTCGTTTGATATAGCCTCGGCGCAATTCCCCAAGCTACCGATGCTTGTCGCGAATCGCCAAGGATTCATGCGCGACGCACGTTTTTCTGTTCATATTCATTCACGAACGGGTGGCCACGCTAACGCGTTGACGGGCAACGCGCGCGTGCCCTGGTCCGCCGTGTGTTGACAACGTGTTTTGCCAAATATATTTTCATTGCCGTGCTCTAATACGAAGCTGGCCAATGGACTTGTCTGTGTGCTGTGTGTTTCATTCGTTTTCATATGTCATATATTATATGCATATATTGCGCACTTTAGCTAAGCAGTGAGCCTGCGACCGCTCGCAAAACTCGACTGACTTCGTTCGCGCGACTAGAGACGTACGCGGGACGCATTGGCGTCATTGGTCGTACCTCTAGCACACGAGCGGACATGTCGTCGGCCAAGTCCATCTGAACGCACGAACGACTATGAACCGCATTTTTTTTTCATAAGTTTCCGAAAAAACTTATTACTTTTTTCATCTTTCTTTACTCTCGTGCTCACCGCGTACGGGGCACTTCGCCATTGATTCAAACTTCATGTATCACATGGTCGTGTGTTTGTCCCCGATGCATGCGTGCACGAAGCGAACACGCGCGCACCAGGGAACGTAATATCGCTCGGAAACAAGCGGGTTGATGCTCAGTGAAGGCAGAGAACGAATCCCGTACGCCTGGATGACCTCCAAGAGGCTTGCCACATAAGAGCCATTCAGTCTTTCGACATCGACCCGTGGCAATGTTAGCCCACCGAAGGGCGCTCCAACACATAGTGTCAACGTGCAACCGCCGGGACCGGCGTTTTTGGTTATTTCATAGAAAAAAGCGCCATTTTCGTGATTCGGACTTGGAATAATTTTCGATTTGACGAAAATTTTTTTCATCTCGGACGTTTTAAGGCAACTTCGGTGACGAGAATTTTTCAATTTTTCCAAGTTTTAGCTATAATGGACTTAAAAAAATTACGAAAATGAAAATTTTTTTTTTTTTCTCATACGTTCTTGGGCAACTTGGGAGACGATTTTTTCAATTTTTTCGACTTTTAGCTATAATGGACTTGAAAACATTTCGAAAGTGAAAATTTTTTTTTTTTTTCACATACGTTCTTGGGCATCTTAGGAAGCAATTTTTGTCGATTTTTTCGAGATTTAGGAATATTGGAATCAAAGTGTACCAAAAGCAATGCGCGAGCGACTAAACTCTTGATACTAGAGAATTTTTACAAGTTTAAAAGCAATGCGCGAGCGACTATACTCTGGGTTTAACATGGACAAAGTGCATAAGTCCGCGGACATGAAAAGCAATGCGCGAGCGACTATACTCTGGGTTTAACATGGACAAAGTGCATAAGTCCGCGGACTTGAAAAGCAATGCGCGAGCGACTATACTCTGGGTTTAACATGGACAAAGTGCATAAGTCCGCGGACTTGAAAAGCAATGCGCGAGCGACTATACTCTGGGTTTAACATGGACAAAGTGCATAAGTCCGCGGACTTGAAAAGCAATGCGCGAGCGACTATACTCTGGGTTTAACATGGACAAAGTGCATAAGTCCGCGGACTTGAAAAGCAATGCGCGAGCGACTAAACTCTTAGTACCCGAGGAATTTTTACAAGTTAAAAAGCAATGCGCGAGCGACTATACTCTGGGTTTAACATGGACAAAGTGCATAAGTCCGCGGACTTGAAAAGCAATGCGCGAGCGACTATACTCTGGGTTTAACATGGACAAAGTGCATAAGTCCGCGGACTTGAAAAGCAATGCGCGAGCGACTATACTCTGGGTTTAACATGGACAAAGTGCATAAGTCCGCGGACTTGAAAAGCAATGCGCGAGCGACTATACTCTGGGTTTAACATGGACAAAGTGCATAAGTCCGCGGACTTGAAAAGCAATGCGCGAGCGACTATACTCTGGGTTTAACATGGACAAAGTGCATAAGTCCGCGGACATGAAAAGCAATGCGCGAGCGACTATACTCTGGGTTTAACATGGACAAAGTGCATAAGTCCGCGGACTTTAAAAGCAATGCGCGAGCGACTAAACTCTTAGTACCCGAGGAATTTTTACAAGTTAAAAAGCAATGCGCGAGCGACTATACTCTGGGTTTAACATGGACAAAGTGCATAAGTCCGCGGACTTGAAAAGCAATGCGCGAGCGACTATACTCTGGGTTTAACATGGACAAAGTGCATAAGTCCGCGGACTTGAAAAGCAATGCGCGAGCGACTATACTCTGGGTTTAACATGGACAAAGTGCTTAAGTCCGCGGACTTGAAAAGCAATGCGCGAGCGACTATACTCTGGGTTTAACATGGACAAAGTGCATAAGTCCGCGGACTTGAAAAGCAATGCGCGAGCGACTAAACTCTTAGTACCCGAGGAATTTTTACAAGTTAAAAAGCAATGCGCGAGCGACTATACTCTGGGTTTAACATGGACAAAGTGCATAAGTCCGCGGACTTGAAAAGCAATGCGCGAGCGTCTATACTCTGGGTTTAACATGGACAAAGTGCATAAGTCCGCGGACTTGAAAAGCAATGCGCGAGCGACTATACTCTGGGTTTAACATGGACAAAGTGCTTAAGTCCGCGGACTTGAAAAGCAATGCGCGAGCGACTATACTCTGGGTTTAACATGGACAAAGTGCTTAAGTCCGCGGACTTGAAAAGCAATGCGCGAGCGACTATACTCTGGGTTTAACATGGACAAAGTGCTTAAGTCCGCGGACTTGAAAAGCAATGCGCGAGCGACTATACTCTGGGTTTAACATGGACAAAGTGCATAAGTCCGCGGACTTGAAAAGCAATGCGCGAGCGACTATACTCTGGGTTTAACATGGACAAAGTGCTTAAGTCCGCGGACTTGAAAAGCAATGCGCGAGCGACTATACTCTGGGTTTAACATGGACAAAGTGCATAAGTCCGCGGACTTTAAAAGCAATGCGCGAGCGACTAAACTCTTAGTACCCGAGGAATTTTTACAAGTTAAAAAGCAATGCGCGAGCGACTATACTCTGGGTTTAACATGGACAAAGTGCTTAAGTCCGCGGACTTGAAAAGCAATGCGCGAGCGACTATACTCTGGGTGTAACATGGACAAAGTGCTTAAGTCCGCGGACTTGAAAAGCAATGCGCGAGCGACTATACTCTGGGTTTAACATGGACAAAGTGCTTAAGTCCGCGGACTTGAAAAGCAATGCGCGAGCGACTATACTCTGGGTTTAACATGGACAAAGTGCATAAGTCCGCGGACTTTAAAAGCAATGCGCGAGCGACTAAACTCTTAGTACCCGAGGACTTTTTACAAGTTAAAAAGCAATGCGCGAGCGACTATACTCTGGGTTTAACATGGACAAAGTGCATAAGTCCGCGGACTTGAAAAGCAATGCGCGAGCGACTATACTCTGGGTTTAACATGGACAAAGTGCATAAGTCCGCGGACTTGAAAAGCAATGCGCGAGCGACTATACTCTGGGTTTAACATGGACAAAGTGCATAAGTCCGCGGACTTGAAAAGCAATGCGCGAGCGACTAAACTCTTAGTACCCGAGGAATTTTTACAAGTTAAAAAGCAATGCGCGAGCGACTATACTCTGGGTTTAACATGGACAAAGTGCATAAGTCCGCGGACTTGAAAAGCAATGCGCGAGCGACTAAACTCTTAGTACCCGAGGAATTTTTACAAGTTAAAAAGCAATGCGCGAGCGACTATACTCTGGGTTTAACATGGACAAAGTGCATAAGTCCGCGGACTTGAAAAGCAATGCGCGAGCGACTAAACTCTTAGTACCCGAGGAATTTTTACAAGTTAAAAAGCAATGCGCGAGCGACTATACTCTGGGTTTAACATGGACAATGTGCATAAGTCCGCGGACATGAAAAGCAATGCGCGAGCGACTATACTCTGGGTTTAACATGGACAAAGTGCATAAGTCCGCGGACTTGAAAAGCAATGCGCGAGCGACTATACTCTGGGTTTAACATGGACAAAGTGCATAAGTCCGCGGACTTGAAAAGCAATGCGCGAGCGACTATACTCTGGGTTTAACATGGACAAAGTGCATAAGTCCGCGGACTTGAAAAGCAATGCGCGAGCGACTAAACTCTTAGTACCCGAGGAATTTTTACAAGTTAAAAAGCAATGCGCGAGCGACTATACTCTGGGTTTAACATGGACAAAGTGCATAAGTCCGCGGACTTGAAAAGCAATGCGCGAGCGACTATACTCTGGGTTTAACATGGACAAAGTGCATAAGTCCGCGGACTTGAAAAGCAATGCGCGAGCGACTATACTCTGGGTTTAACATGGACAAAGTGCATAAGTCCGCGGACTTGAAAAGCAATGCGCGAGCGACTATACTCTGGGTTTAACATGGACAAAGTGCTTAAGTCCGCGGACTTGAAAAGCAATGCGCGAGCGACTATACTCTGGGTTTAACATGGACAAAGTGCATAAGTCCGCGGACTTTAAAAGCAATGCGCGAGCGACTAAACTCTTAGTACCCGAGGAATTTTTACAAGTTAAAAAGCAATGCGCGAGCGACTATACTCTGGGTTTAACATGGACAAAGTGCATAAGTCCGCGGACTTGAAAAGCAATGCGCGAGCGACTATACTCTGGGTTTAACATGGACAAAGTGCATAAGTCCGCGGACTTGAAAAGCAATGCGCGAGCGACTATACTCTGGGTTTAACATGGACAAAGTGCATAAGTCCGCGGACTTTAAAAGCAATGCGCGAGCGACTAAACTCTTAGTACCCGAGGAATTTTTACAAGTTAAAAAGCAATGCGCGAGCGACTATACTCTGGGTTTAACATGGACAAAGTGC
This sequence comes from Platygaster robiniae, assembly GCA_028476575.1. Classification (NCBI taxonomy): domain Eukaryota; kingdom Metazoa; phylum Arthropoda; class Insecta; order Hymenoptera; family Platygastridae; genus Platygaster; species Platygaster robiniae. Next base: position 400,182 of record JAPDSM010000020.1, on the reverse strand, counting down.
ATAAGTCCGCGGACTTGAAAAGCAATGCGCGAGCGACTATACTCTGGGTTTAACATGGACAAAGTGCATAAGTCCGCGGACTTGAAAAGCAATGCGCGAGCGACTATACTCTGGGTTTAACATGGACAAAGTGCATAAGTCCGCGGACTTGAAAAGCAATGCGCGAGCGACTAAACTCTTAGTACCCGAGGAATTTTTACAAGTTAAAAAGCAATGCGCGAGCGACTATACTCTGGGTTTAACATGGACAAAGTGCTTAAGTCCGCGGACTTAAAAAGCAATGCGCGAGCGACTATACTCTGGGTTTAACATGGACAAAGTGCATAAGTCCGCGGACTTGAAAAGCAATGCGCGAGCGACTAAGCTCTTAGTACCCGAGGAATTTTTACAAGTTAAAAAGCAATGCGCGAGCGACTATACTCTGGGTTTAACATGGACAAAGTGCATAAGTCCGCGGACTTGAAAAGCAATGCGCGAGCGACTAAACTCTTAGTACCCGAGGAATTTTTACAAGTTAAAAAGCAATGCGCGAGCGACTATACTCTGGGTTTAACATGGACAAAGTGCATAAGTCCGCGGACTTGAAAAGCAATGCGCGAGCGACTAAACTCTTAGTACCCGAGGAATTTTTACAAGTTAAAAAGCAATGCGCGAGCGACTATACTCTGGGTTTAACATGGACAATGTGCATAAGTCCGCGGACATGAAAAGCAATGCGCGAGCGACTATACTCTGGGTTTAACATGGACAAAGTGCATAAGTCCGCGGACTTGAAAAGCAATGCGCGAGCGACTATACTCTGGGTTTAACATGGACAAAGTGCATAAGTCCGCGGACTTGAAAAGCAATGCGCGAGCGACTATACTCTGGGTTTAACATGGACAAAGTGCATAAGTCCGCGGACTTGAAAAGCAATGCGCGAGCGACTAAACTCTTAGTACCCGAGGAATTTTTACAAGTTAAAAAGCAATGCGCGAGCGACTATACTCTGGGTTTAACATGGACAAAGTGCATAAGTCCGCGGACTTGAAAAGCAATGCGCGAGCGACTATACTCTGGGTTTAACATGGACAAAGTGCATAAGTCCGCGGACTTGAAAAGCAATGCGCGAGCGACTATACTCTGGGTTTAACATGGACAAAGTGCTTAAGTCCGCGGACTTGAAAAGCAATGCGCGAGCGACTATACTCTGGGTTTAACATGGACAAAGTGCATAAGTCCGCGGACTTGAAAAGCAATGCGCGAGCGACTAAACTCTTAGTACCCGAGGAATTTTTACAAGTTAAAAAGCAATGCGCGAGCGACTATACTCTGGGTTTAACATGGACAAAGTGCATAAGTCCGCGGACTTGAAAAGCAATGCGCGAGCGTCTATACTCTGGGTTTAACATGGACAAAGTGCATAAGTCCGCGGACTTGAAAAGCAATGCGCGAGCGACTATACTCTGGGTTTAACATGGACAAAGTGCTTAAGTCCGCGGACTTGAAAAGCAATGCGCGAGCGACTATACTCTGGGTTTAACATGGACAAAGTGCTTAAGTCCGCGGACTTGAAAAGCAATGCGCGAGCGACTATACTCTGGGTTTAACATGGACAAAGTGCTTAAGTCCGCGGACTTGAAAAGCAATGCGCGAGCGACTATACTCTGGGTTTAACATGGACAAAGTGCATAAGTCCGCGGACTTGAAAAGCAATGCGCGAGCGACTATACTCTGGGTTTAACATGGACAAAGTGCTTAAGTCCGCGGACTTGAAAAGCAATGCGCGAGCGACTATACTCTGGGTTTAACATGGACAAAGTGCATAAGTCCGCGGACTTTAAAAGCAATGCGCGAGCGACTAAACTCTTAGTACCCGAGGAATTTTTACAAGTTAAAAAGCAATGCGCGAGCGACTATACTCTGGGTTTAACATGGACAAAGTGCTTAAGTCCGCGGACTTGAAAAGCAATGCGCGAGCGACTATACTCTGGGTGTAACATGGACAAAGTGCTTAAGTCCGCGGACTTGAAAAGCAATGCGCGAGCGACTATACTCTGGGTTTAACATGGACAAAGTGCTTAAGTCCGCGGACTTGAAAAGCAATGCGCGAGCGACTATACTCTGGGTTTAACATGGACAAAGTGCATAAGTCCGCGGACTTTAAAAGCAATGCGCGAGCGACTAAACTCTTAGTACCCGAGGACTTTTTACAAGTTAAAAAGCAATGCGCGAGCGACTATACTCTGGGTTTAACATGGACAAAGTGCATAAGTCCGCGGACTTGAAAAGCAATGCGCGAGCGACTATACTCTGGGTTTAACATGGACAAAGTGCATAAGTCCGCGGACTTGAAAAGCAATGCGCGAGCGACTATACTCTGGGTTTAACATGGACAAAGTGCATAAGTCCGCGGACTTGAAAAGCAATGCGCGAGCGACTAAACTCTTAGTACCCGAGGAATTTTTACAAGTTAAAAAGCAATGCGCGAGCGACTATACTCTGGGTTTAACATGGACAAAGTGCATAAGTCCGCGGACTTGAAAAGCAATGCGCGAGCGACTAAACTCTTAGTACCCGAGGAATTTTTACAAGTTAAAAAGCAATGCGCGAGCGACTATACTCTGGGTTTAACATGGACAAAGTGCATAAGTCCGCGGACTTGAAAAGCAATGCGCGAGCGACTAAACTCTTAGTACCCGAGGAATTTTTACAAGTTAAAAAGCAATGCGCGAGCGACTATACTCTGGGTTTAACATGGACAAAGTGCATAAGTCCGCGGACTTGAAAAGCAATGCGCGAGCGACTATACTCTGGGTTTAACATGGACAAAGTGCATAAGTCCGCGGACTTGAAAAGCAATGCGCGAGCGACTATACTCTGGGTTTAACATGGACAAAGTGCATAAGTCCGCGGACTTGAAAAGCAATGCGCGAGCGACTATACTCTGGGTTTAACATGGACAAAGTGCTTAAGTCCGCGGACTTGAAAAGCAATGCGCGAGCGACTATACTCTGGGTTTAACATGGACAAAGTGCATAAGTCCGCGGACTTTAAAAGCAATGCGCGAGCGACTAAACTCTTAGTACCCGAGGAATTTTTACAAGTTAAAAAGCAATGCGCGAGCGACTATACTCTGGGTTTAACATGGACAAAGTGCATAAGTCCGCGGACTTGAAAAGCAATGCGCGAGCGACTATACTCTGGGTTTAACATGGACAAAGTGCATAAGTCCGCGGACTTGAAAAGCAATGCGCGAGCGACTATACTCTGGGTTTAACATGGACAAAGTGCATAAGTCCGCGGACTTTAAAAGCAATGCGCGAGCGACTAAACTCTTAGTACCCGAGGAATTTTTACAAGTTAAAAAGCAATGCGCGAGCGACTATACTCTGGGTTTAACATGGACAAAGTGCATAAGTCCGCGGACTTGAAAAGCAATGCGCGAGCGACTATACTCTGGGTTTAACATGGACAAAGTGCATAAGTCCGCGGACTTGAAAAGCAATGCGCGAGCGACTATACTCTGGGTTTAACATGGACAAAGTGCATAAGTCCGCGGACTTGAAAAGCAATGCGCGAGCGACTAAACTCTTAGTACCCGAGGACTTTTTACAAGTTAAAAAGCAATGCGCGAGCGACTATACTCTGGGTTTAACATGGACAAAGTGCATAAGTCCGCGGACTTGAAAAGCAATGCGCGAGCGACTATACTCTGGGTTTAACATGGACAAAGTGCATAAGTCCGCGGACTTGAAAAGCAATGCGCGAGCGACTATACTCTGGGTTTAACATGGACAAAGTGCATAAGTCCGCGGACTTGAAAAGCAATGCGCGAGCGACTAAACTCTTAGTACCCGAGGAATTTTTACAAGTTAAAAAGCAATGCGCGAGCGACTATACTCTGGGTTTAACATGGACAAAGTGCATAAGTCCGCGGACTTGAAAAGCAATGCGCGAGCGACTAAACTCTTAGTACCCGAGGAATTTTTACAAGTTAAAAAGCAATGCGCGAGCGACTATACTCTGGGTTTAACATGGACAAAGTGCATAAGTCCGCGGACTTGAAAAGCAATGCGCGAGCGACTAAACTCTTAGTACCCGAGGAATTTTTACAAGTTAAAAAGCAATGCGCGAGCGACTATACTCTGGGTTTAACATGGACAAAGTGCATAAGTCCGCGGACTTGAAAAGCAATGCGCGAGCGACTATACTCTGGGTTTAACATGGACAAAGTGCATAAGTCCGCGGACTTGAAAAGCAATGCGCGAGCGACTATACTCTGGGTTTAACATGGACAAAGTGCATAAGTCCGCGGACTTGAAAAGCAATGCGCGAGCGACTATACTCTGGGTTTAACATGGACAAAGTGCTTAAGTCCGCGGACTTGAAAAGCAATGCGCGAGCGACTATACTCTGGGTTTAACATGGACAAAGTGCATAAGTCCGCGGACTTTAAAAGCAATGCGCGAGCGACTAAACTCTTAGTACCCGAGGAATTTTTACAAGTTAAAAAGCAATGCGCGAGCGACTATACTCTGGGTTTAACATGGACAAAGTGCATAAGTCCGCGGACTTGAAAAGCAATGCGCGAGCGACTATACTCTGGGTTTAACATGGACAAAGTGCATAAGTCCGCGGACTTGAAAAGCAATGCGCGAGCGACTATACTCTGGGTTTAACATGGACAAAGTGCATAAGTCCGCGGACTTTAAAAGCAATGCGCGAGCGACTAAACTCTTAGTACCCGAGGAATTTTTACAAGTTAAAAAGCAATGCGCGAGCGACTATACTCTGGGTTTAACATGGACAAAGTGCATAAGTCCGCGGACTTGAAAAGCAATGCGCGAGCGACTATACTCTGGGTTTAACATGGACAAAGTGCATAAGTCCGCGGACTTGAAAAGCAATGCGCGAGCGACTATACTCTGGGTTTAACATGGACAAAGTGCATAAGTCCGCGGACTTGAAAAGCAATGCGCGAGCGACTAAACTCTTAGTACCCGAGGAATTTTTACAAGTTAAAAAGCAATGCGCGAGCGACTATACTCTGGGTTTAACATGGACAAAGTGCTTAAGTCCGCGGACTTAAAAAGCAATGCGCGAGCGACTATACTCTGGGTTTAACATGGACAAAGTGCATAAGTCCGCGGACTTGAAAAGCAATGCGCGAGCGACTAAGCTCTTAGTACCCGAGGAATTTTTACAAGTTAAAAAGCAATGCGCGAGCGACTATACTCTGGGTTTAACATGGACAAAGTGCATAAGTCCGCGGACTTGAAAAGCAATGCGCGAGCGACTAAACTCTTAGTACCCGAGGAATTTTTACAAGTTAAAAAGCAATGCGCGAGCGACTATACTCTGGGTTTAACATGGACAAAGTGCATAAGTCCGCGGACTTGAAAAGCAATGCGCGAGCGACTAAACTCTTAGTACCCGAGGAATTTTTACAAGTTAAAAAGCAATGCGCGAGCGACTATACTCTGGGTTTAACATGGACAATGTGCATAAGTCCGCGGACTTGAAAAGCAATGCGCGAGCGACTATACTCTGGGTTTAACATGGACAAAGTGCATAAGTCCGCGGACTTGAAAAGCAATGCGCGAGCGACTATACTCTGGGTTTAACATGGACAAAGTGCATAAGTCCGCGGACTTGAAAAGCAATGCGCGAGCGACTATACTCTGGGTTTAACATGGACAAAGTGCATAAGTCCGCGGACTTGAAAAGCAATGCGCGAGCGACTAAACTCTTAGTACCCGAGGAATTTTTACAAGTTAAAAAGCAATGCGCGAGCGACTATACTCTGGGTTTAACATGGACAAAGTGCATAAGTCCGCGGACTTGAAAAGCAATGCGCGAGCGTCTATACTCTGGGTTTAACATGGACAAAGTGCATAAGTCCGCGGACTTGAAAAGCAATGCGCGAGCGACTATACTCTGGGTTTAACATGGACAAAGTGCTTAAGTCCGCGGACTTGAAAAGCAATGCGCGAGCGACTATACTCTGGGTTTAACATGGACAAAGTGCTTAAGTCCGCGGACTTGAAAAGCAATGCGCGAGCGACTATACTCTGGGTTTAACATGGACAAAGTGCTTAAGTCCGCGGACTTGAAAAGCAATGCGCGAGCGACTATACTCTGGGTTTAACATGGACAAAGTGCATAAGTCCGCGGACTTGAAAAGCAATGCGCGAGCGACTATACTCTGGGTTTAACATGGACAAAGTGCTTAAGTCCGCGGACTTGAAAAGCAATGCGCGAGCGACTATACTCTGGGTTTAACATGGACAAAGTGCATAAGTCCGCGGACTTTAAAAGCAATGCGCGAGCGACTAAACTCTTAGTACCCGAGGAATTTTTACAAGTTAAAAAGCAATGCGCGAGCGACTATACTCTGGGTTTAACATGGACAAAGTGCTTAAGTCCGCGGACTTGAAAAGCAATGCGCGAGCGACTATACTCTGGGTGTAACATGGACAAAGTGCTTAAGTCCGCGGACTTGAAAAGCAATGCGCGAGCGACTATACTCTGGGTTTAACATGGACAAAGTGCTTAAGTCCGCGGACTTGAAAAGCAATGCGCGAGCGACTATACTCTGGGTTTAACATGGACAAAGTGCATAAGTCCGCGGACTTTAAAAGCAATGCGCGAGCGACTAAACTCTTAGTACCCGAGGACTTTTTACAAGTTAAAAAGCAATGCGCGAGCGACTATACTCTGGGTTTAACATGGACAAAGTGCATAAGTCCGCGGACTTGAAAAGCAATGCGCGAGCGACTATACTCTGGGTTTAACATGGACAAAGTGCATAAGTCCGCGGACTTGAAAAGCAATGCGCGAGCGACTATACTCTGGGTTTAACATGGACAAAGTGCATAAGTCCGCGGACTTGAAAAGCAATGCGCGAGCGACTAAACTCTTAGTACCCGAGGAATTTTTACAAGTTAAAAAGCAATGCGCGAGCGACTATACTCTGGGTTTAACATGGACAAAGTGCATAAGTCCGCGGACTTGAAAAGCAATGCGCGAGCGACTAAACTCTTAGTACCCGAGGAATTTTTACAAGTTAAAAAGCAATGCGCGAGCGACTATACTCTGGGTTTAACATGGACAAAGTGCATAAGTCCGCGGACTTGAAAAGCAATGCGCGAGCGACTAAACTCTTAGTACCCGAGGAATTTTTACAAGTTAAAAAGCAATGCGCGAGCGACTATACTCTGGGTTTAACATGGACAATGTGCATAAGTCCGCGGACATGAAAAGCAATGCGCGAGCGACTATACTCTGGGTTTAACATGGACAAAGTGCATAAGTCCGCGGACTTGAAAAGCAATGCGCGAGCGACTATACTCTGGGTTTAACATGGACAAAGTGCATAAGTCCGCGGACTTGAAAAGCAATGCGCGAGCGACTATACTCTGGGTTTAACATGGACAAAGTGCATAAGTCCGCGGACTTGAAAAGCAATGCGCGAGCGACTAAACTCTTAGTACCCGAGGAATTTTACAAGTTAAAAAGCAATGCGCGAGCGACTATACTCTGGGTTTAACATGGACAAAGTGCATAAGTCCGCGGACTTGAAAAGCAATGCGCGAGCGACTATACTCTGGGTTTTAACATGGACAAAGTGCATAAGTCCGCGGACTTGAAAAGCAATGCGCGAGCGACTATACTCTGGGTTTAACATGGACAAAGTGCATAAGTCCGCGGACTTGAAAAGCAATGCGCGAGCGACTATACTCTGGGTTTAACATGGACAAAGTGCTTAAGTCCGCGGACTTGAAAAGCAATGCGCGAGCGACTATACTCTGGGTTTAACATGGACAAAGTGCATAAGTCCGCGGACTTTAAAAGCAATGCGCGAGCGACTAAACTCTTAGTACCCGAGGAATTTTTACAAGTTAAAAAGCAATGCGCGAGCGACTATACTCTGGGTTTAACATGGACAAAGTGCATAAGTCCCGCGGACTTGAAAAGCAATGCGCGAGCGACTATACTCTGGGTTTAACATGGACAAAGTGCATAAGTCCGCGGACTTGAAAAGCAATGCGCGAGCGACTATACTCTGGGTTTATGGACAAAGTGCATAAGTCCGCGGACTTGAAAAGCAATGCGCGAGCGACTAAACTCTTAGTACCCGAGGAATTTTTACAAGTTAAAAAGCAATGCGCGAGCGACTATACTCTGGGTTTAACATGGACAAAGTGCATAAGTCCGCGGACTTGAAAAGCAATGCGCGAGCGACTATACTCTGGGTTTAACATGGACAAAGTGCATAAGTCCGCGGACTTGAAAAGCAATGCGCGAGCGACTATACTCTGGGTTTAACATGGACAAAGTGCATAAGTCCGCGGACTTGAAAAGCAATGCGCGAGCGACTAAACTCTTAGTACCCGAGGAATTTTTACAAGTTAAAAAGCAATGCGCGAGCGACTATACTCTGGGTTTAACATGGACAAAGTGCTTAAGTCCGCGGACTTGAAAAGCAATGCGCGAGCGACTATACTCTGGGTTTAACATGGACAAAGTGCATAAGTCCGCGGACTTGAAAAGCAATGCGCGAGCGACTAACTCTTAGTACCCGAGGAATTTTTACAAGTTAAAAAGCAATGCGCGAGCGACTATACTCTGGGTTTAACATGGACAAAGTGCATAAGTCCGCGGACTTGAAAAGCAATGCGCGAGCGGACTAAACTCTTAGTACCCGAGGAATTTTTACAAGTTAAAAAGCAATGCGCGAGCGACTATACTCTGGGTTTAACATGGACAAAGTGCATAAGTCCGCGGACTTGAAAAGCAATGCGCGAGCGACTAAACTCTTAGTACCCGAGGAATTTTTACAAGTTAAAAAGCAATGCGCGAGCGACTATACTCTGGGTTTAACATGGACAATGTGCATAAGTCCGCGGACTTGAAAAGCAATGCGCGAGCGACTATACTCTGGGTTTAACATGGACAAAGTGCATAAGTCCGCGGACTTGAAAAGCAATGCGCGAGCGACTATACTCTGGGTTTAACATGGACAAAGTGCATAAGTCCGCGGACTTGAAAAGCAATGCGCGAGCGACTATACTCTGGGTTTAACATGGACAAAGTGCATAAGTCCGCGGACTTGAAAAGCAATGCGCGAGCGACTAAACTCTTAGTACCCGAGGAATTTTTACAAGTTAAAAAGCAATGCGCGAGCGACTATACTCTGGGTTTAACATGGACAAAGTGCATAAGTCCGCGGACTTGAAAAGCAATGCGCGAGCGACTATACTCTGGGTTTAACATGGACAAAGTGCATAAGTCCGCGGACTTGAAAAGCAATGCGCGAGCGACTATACTCTGGGTTTAACATGGACAAAGTGCATAAGTCCGCGGACTTGAAAAGCAATGCGCGAGCGACTAAACTCTTAGTACCCGAGGACTTTTTACAAGTTAAAAAGCAATGCGCGAGCGACTATACTCTGGGTTTAACATGGACAAAGTGCATAAGTCCGCGGACTTGAAAAGCAATGCGCGAGCGACTATACTCTGGGTTTAACATGGACAAAGTGCATAAGTCCGCGGACTTGAAAAGCAATGCGCGAGCGACTATACTCTGGGTTTAACATGGACAAAGTGCATAAGTCCGCGGACTTGAAAAGCAATGCGCGAGCGACTAAACTCTTAGTACCCGAGGAATTTTTACAAGTTAAAAAGCAATGCGCGAGCGACTATACTCTGGGTTTAACATGGACAAAGTGCATAAGTCCGCGGACTTGAAAAGCAATGCGCGAGCGACTAAACTCTTAGTACCCGAGGAATTTTTACAAGTTAAAAGCAATGCGCGAGCGACTATACTCTGGGTTTAACATGGACAAAGTGCATAAGTCCGCGGACTTGAAAAGCAATGCGCGAGCGACTAAACTCTTAGTACCCGAGGAATTTTTACAAGTTAAAAAGCAATGCGCGAGCGACTATACTCTGGGTTTAACATGGACAAAGTGCATAAGTCCGCGGACTTGAAAAGCAATGCGCGAGCGACTATACTCTGGGTTTAACATGGACAAAGTGCATAAGTCCGCGGACTTGAAAAGCAATGCGCCGAGCGACTATACTCTGGGTTTAACATGGACAAAGTGCATAAGTCCGCGGACTTGAAAAGCAATGCGCGAGCGACTATACTCTGGGTTTAACATGGACAAAGTGCTTAAGTCCGCGGACTTGAAAAGCAATGCGCGAGCGACTATACTCTGGGTTTAACATGGACAAAGTGCATAAGTCCGCGGACTTTAAAAGCAATGCGCGAGCGACTAAACTCTTAGTACCCGAGGAATTTTTACAAGTTAAAAGCAATGCGCGAGCGACTATACTCTGGGTTTAACATGGACAAAGTGCATAAGTCCGCGGACTTGAAAAGCAATGCGCGAGCGACTATACTCTGGGTTTAACATGGACAAAGTGCATAAGTCCGCGGACTTGAAAAGCAATGCGCGAGCGACTATACTCTGGGTTTAACATGGACAAAGTGCATAAGTCCGCGGACTTTAAAAGCAATGCGCGAGCGACTAAACTCTTAGTACCCGAGGAATTTTTACAAGTTAAAAAGCAATGCGCGAGCGACTATACTCTGGGTTTAACATGGACAAAGTGCATAAGTCCGCGGACTTGAAAAGCAATGCGCGAGCGACTATACTCTGGGTTTAACATGGACAAAGTGCATAAGTCCGCGGACTTGAAAAGCAATGCGCGAGCGACTATACTCTGGGTTTAACATGGACAAAGTGCATAAGTCCGCGGACTTGAAAAGCAATGCGCGAGCGACTAAACTCTTAGTACCCGAGGAATTTTTACAAGTTAAAAAGCAATGCGCGAGCGACTATACTCTGGGTTTAACATGGACAAAGTGCTTAAGTCCGCGGACTTAAAAAGCAATGCGCGAGCGACTATACTCTGGGTTTAACATGGACAAAGTGCATAAGTCCGCGACTTGAAAAGCAATGCGCGAGCGACTAAGCTCTTAGTACCCGAGGAATTTTTACAAGTTAAAAAGCAATGCGCGAGCGACTATACTCTGGGTTTAACATGGACAAAGTGCATAAGTCCGCGGACTTGAAAAGCAATGCGCGAGCGACTAAACTCTTAGTACCCGAGGAATTTTTACAAGTTAAAAAGCAATGCGCGAGCGACTATACTCTGGGTTTAACATGGACAAAGTGCATAAGTCCGCGGACTTGAAAAGCAATGCGGAGCGACTAAACTCTTAGTACCCGAGGAATTTTTACAAGTTAAAAAGCAATGCGCGAGCGACTATACTCTGGGTTTAACATGGACAATGTGCATAAGTCCGCGGACTTGAAAAGCAATGCGCGAGCGACTATACTCTGGGTTTAACATGGACAAAGTGCATAAGTCCGCGGACTTGAAAAGCAATGCGCGAGCGACTATACTCTGGGTTTAACATGGACAAAGTGCATAAGTCCGCGGACTTGAAAAGCAATGCGCGAGCGACTATACTCTGGGTTTAACATGGACAAAGTGCATAAGTCCGCGGACTTGAAAAGCAATGCGCGAGCGACTAAACTCTTAGTACCCGAGGAATTTTTACAAGTTAAAAAGCAATGCGCGAGCGACTATACTCTGGGTTTAACATGGACAAAGTGCATAAGTCCGCGGACTTGAAAAGCAATGCGCGAGCGTCTATACTCTGGGTTTAACATGGACAAAGTGCATAAGTCCGCGGACTTGAAAAGCAATGCGCGAGCGACTATACTCTGGGTTTAACATGGACAAAGTGCTTAAGTCCGCGGACTTGAAAAGCAATGCGCGAGCGACTATACTCTGGGTTTAACATGGACAAAGTGCTTAAGTCCGCGGACTTGAAAAGCAATGCGCGAGCGACTATACTCTGGGTTTAACATGGACAAAGTGCTTAAGTCCGCGGACTTGAAAAGCAATGCGCGAGCGACTATACTCTGGGTTTAACATGGACAAAGTGCATAAGTCCGCGGACTTGAAAAGCAATGCGCGAGCGACTATACTCTGGGTTTAACATGGACAAAGTGCTTAAGTCCGCGGACTTGAAAAGCAATGCGCGAGCGACTATACTCTGGGTTTAACATGGACAAAGTGCATAAGTCCGCGGACTTTAAAAGCAATGCGCGAGCGACTAAACTCTTAGTACCCGAGGAATTTTTACAAGTTAAAAAGCAATGCGCGAGCGACTATACTCTGGGTTTAACATGGACAAAGTGCTTAAGTCCGCGGACTTGAAAAGCAATGCGCGAGCGACTATACTCTGGGTGTAACATGGACAAAGTGCTTAAGTCCGCGGACTTGAAAAGCAATGCGCGAGCGACTATACTCTGGGTTTAACATGGACAAAGTGCTTAAGTCCGCGGACTTGAAAAGCAATGCGCGAGCGACTATACTCTGGGTTTAACATGGACAAAGTGCATAAGTCCGCGGACTTTAAAAGCAATGCGCGAGCGACTAAACTCTTAGTACCCGAGGACTTTTTACAAGTTAAAAAGCAATGCGCGAGCGACTATACTCTGGGTTTAACATGGACAAAGTGCATAAGTCCGCGGACTTGAAAAGCAATGCGCGAGCGACTATACTCTGGGTTTAACATGGACAAAGTGCATAAGTCCGCGGACTTGAAAAGCAATGCGCGAGCGACTATACTCTGGGTTTAACATGGACAAAGTGCATAAGTCCGCGGACTTGAAAAGCAATGCGCGAGCGACTAAACTCTTAGTACCCGAGGAATTTTTACAAGTTAAAAAGCAATGCGCGAGCGACTATACTCTGGGTTTAACATGGACAAAGTGCATAAGTCCGCGGACTTGAAAAGCAATGCGCGAGCGACTAAACTCTTAGTACCCGAGGAATTTTTACAAGTTAAAAAGCAATGCGCGAGCGACTATACTCTGGGTTTAACATGGACAAAGTGCATAAGTCCGCGGACTTGAAAAGCAATGCGCGAGCGACTAAACTCTTAGTACCCGAGGAATTTTTACAAGTTAAAAAGCAATGCGCGAGCGACTATACTCTGGGTTTAACATGGACAATGTGCATAAGTCCGCGGACATGAAAAGCAATGCGCGAGCGACTATACTCTGGGTTTAACATGGACAAAGTGCATAAGTCCGCGGACTTGAAAAGCAATGCGCGAGCGACTATACTCTGGGTTTAACATGGACAAAGTGCATAAGTCCGCGGACTTGAAAAGCAATGCGCGAGCGACTATACTCTGGGTTTAACATGGACAAAGTGCATAAGTCCGCGGACTTGAAAAGCAATGCGCGAGCGACTAAACTCTTAGTACCCGAGGAATTTTTACAAGTTAAAAAGCAATGCGCGAGCGACTATACTCTGGGTTTAACATGGACAAAGTGCATAAGTCCGCGGACTTGAAAAGCAATGCGCGAGCGACTATACTCTGGGTTTAACATGGACAAAGTGCATAAGTCCGCGGACTTGAAAAGCAATGCGCGAGCGACTATACTCTGGGTTTAACATGGACAAAGTGCATAAGTCCGCGGACTTGAAAAGCAATGCGCGAGCGACTATACTCTGGGTTTAACATGGACAAAGTGCTTAAGTCCGCGGACTTGAAAAGCAATGCGCGAGCGACTATACTCTGGGTTTAACATGGACAAAGTGCATAAGTCCGCGGACTTTAAAAGCAATGCGCGAGCGACTAAACTCTTAGTACCCGAGGAATTTTTACAAGTTAAAAAGCAATGCGCGAGCGACTATACTCTGGGTTTAACATGGACAAAGTGCATAAGTCCGCGGACTTGAAAAGCAATGCGCGAGCGACTATACTCTGGGTTTAACATGGACAAAGTGCATAAGTCCGCGGACTTGAAAAGCAATGCGCGAGCGACTATACTCTGGGTTTAACATGGACAAAGTGCATAAGTCCGCGGACTTTAAAAGCAATGCGCGAGCGACTAAACTCTTAGTACCCGAGGAATTTTTACAAGTTAAAAAGCAATGCGCGAGCGACTATACTCTGGGTTTAACATGGACAAAGTGCATAAGTCCGCGGACTTGAAAAGCAATGCGCGAGCGACTATACTCTGGGTTTAACATGGACAAAGTGCATAAGTCCGCGGACTTGAAAAGCAATGCGCGAGCGACTATACTCTGGGTTTAACATGGACAAAGTGCATAAGTCCGCGGACTTGAAAAGCAATGCGCGAGCGACTAAACTCTTAGTACCCGAGGAATTTTTACAAGTTAAAAAGCAATGCGCGAGCGACTATACTCTGGGTTTAACATGGACAAAGTGCTTAAGTCCGCGGACTTAAAAAGCAATGCGCGAGCGACTATACTCTGGGTTTAACATGGACAAAGTGCATAAGTCCGCGGACTTGAAAAGCAATGCGCGAGCGACTAAGCTCTTAGTACCCGAGGAATTTTTACAAGTTAAAAAGCAATGCGCGAGCGACTATACTCTGGGTTTAACATGGACAAAGTGCATAAGTCCGCGGACTTGAAAAGCAATGCGCGAGCGACTAAACTCTTAGTACCCGAGGAATTTTTACAAGTTAAAAAGCAATGCGCGAGCGACTATACTCTGGGTTTAACATGGACAAAGTGCATAAGTCCGCGGACTTGAAAAGCAATGCGCGAGCGACTAAACTCTTAGTACCCGAGGAATTTTTACAAGTTAAAAAGCAATGCGCGAGCGACTATACTCTGGGTTTAACATGGACAATGTGCATAAGTCCGCGGACATGAAAAGCAATGCGCGAGCGACTATACTCTGGGTTTAACATGGACAAAGTGCATAAGTCCGCGGACTTGAAAAGCAATGCGCGAGCGACTATACTCTGGGTTTAACATGGACAAAGTGCATAAGTCCGCGGACTTGAAAAGCAATGCGCGAGCGACTATACTCTGGGTTTAACATGGACAAAGTGCATAAGTCCGCGGACTTGAAAAGCAATGCGCGAGCGACTAAACTCTTAGTACCCGAGGAATTTTTACAAGTTAAAAAGCAATGCGCGAGCGACTATACTCTGGGTTTAACATGGACAAAGTGCATAAGTCCGCGGACTTGAAAAGCAATGCGCGAGCGACTATACTCTGGGTTTAACATGGACAAAGTGCATAAGTCCGCGGACTTGAAAAGCAATGCGCGAGCGACTATACTGTGGGTTTAACATGGACAAAGTGCTTAAGTCCGCGGACTTGAAAAGCAATGCGCGAGCGACTATACTCTGGGTTTAACATGGACAAAGTGCATAAGTCCGCGGACTTGAAAAGCAATGCGCGAGCGACTAAACTCTTAGTACCCGAGGAATTTTTACAAGTTAAAAAGCAATGCGCGAGCGACTATACTCTGGGTTTAACATGGACAAAGTGCATAAGTCCGCGGACTTGAAAAGCAATGCGCGAGCGTCTATACTCTGGGTTTAACATGGACAAAGTGCATAAGTCCGCGGACTTGAAAAGCAATGCGCGAGCGACTATACTCTGGGTTTAACATGGACAAAGTGCTTAAGTCCGCGGACTTGAAAAGCAATGCGCGAGCGACTATACTCTGGGTTTAACATGGACAAAGTGCTTAAGTCCGCGGACTTGAAAAGCAATGCGCGAGCGACTATACTCTGGGTTTAACATGGACAAAGTGCTTAAGTCCGCGGACTTGAAAAGCAATGCGCGAGCGACTATACTCTGGGTTTAACATGGACAAAGTGCATAAGTCCGCGGACTTGAAAAGCAATGCGCGAGCGACTATACTCTGGTTTAACATGGACAAAGTGCTTAAGTCCGCGGACTTGAAAAGCAATGCGCGAGCGACTATACTCTGGGTTTAACATGGACAAAGTGCATAAGTCCGCGGACTTTAAAAGCAATGCGCGAGCGACTAAACTCTTAGTACCCGAGGAATTTTTACAAGTTAAAAAGCAATGCGCGAGCGACTATACTCTGGGTTTAACATGGACAAAGTGCTTAAGTCCGCGGACTTGAAAAGCAATGCGCGAGCGACTATACTCTGGGTGTAACATGGACAAAGTGCTTAAGTCCGCGGACTTGAAAAGCAATGCGCGAGCGACTATACTCTGGGTTTAACATGGACAAAGTGCTTAAGTCCGCGGACTTGAAAAGCAATGCGCGAGCGACTATACTCTGGGTTTAACATGGACAAAGTGCATAAGTCCGCGGACTTTAAAAGCAATGCGCGAGCGACTAAACTCTTAGTACCCGAGGACTTTTTACAAGTTAAAAAGCAATGCGCGAGCGACTATACTCTGGGTTTAACATGGACAAAGTGCATAAGTCCGCGGACTTGAAAAGCAATGCGCGAGCGACTATACTCTGGGTTTAACATGGACAAAGTGCATAAGTCCGCGGACTTGAAAAGCAATGCGCGAGCGACTATACTCTGGGTTTAACATGGACAAAGTGCATAAGTCCGCGGACTTGAAAAGCAATGCGCGAGCGACTAAACTCTTAGTACCCGAGGAATTTTTACAAGTTAAAAAGCAATGCGCGAGCGACTATACTCTGGGTTTAACATGGACAAAGTGCATAAGTCCGCGGACTTGAAAAGCAATGCGCGAGCGACTAAACTCTTAGTACCCGAGGAATTTTTACAAGTTAAAAAGCAATGCGCGAGCGACTATACTCTGGGTTTAACATGGACAAAGTGCATAAGTCCGCGGACTTGAAAA
>JAPDSM010000020.1:355972-375972 GCA_028476575.1 Platygaster robiniae | reverse complement strand
CTTTTCAAGTCCGCGGACTTATGCACTTTGTCCATGTTAAACCCAGAGTATAGTCGCTCGCGCATTGCTTTTTAACTTGTAAAAATTCCTCGCGTACTAAGAGTTTAGTCGCTCGCGCATTGCTTTTCAAGTCCGCGGACTTATGCACTTTGTCCATGTTAAACCCAGAGTATAGTCGCTCGCGCATTGCTTTTTAACTTGTAAAAATTCCTCGGGTACTAAGAGCTTAGTCGCTCGCGCATTGCTTTTCAAGTCCGCGGACTTAAGCACTTTGTCCATGTTAAACCCAGAGTATAGTCGCTCGCGCATTGCTTTTCAAGTCCGCGGACTTATGCACTTTGTCCATGTTAAACCCAGAGTATAGTCGCTCGCGCATTGCTTTTCAAGTCCGCGGACTTATGCACTTTGTCCATGTTAAACCCAGAGTATAGTCGCTCGCGCATTGCTTTTCAAGTCCGCGGACTTATGCACTTTGTCCATGTTAAACCCAGAGTATAGTCGCTCGCGCATTGCTTTTTAACTTGTAAAAATTCCTCGGGTACTAAGAGTTTAGTCGCTCGCGCATTGCTTTTCAAGTCCGCGGACTTATGCACTTTGTCCATGTTAAACCCAGAGTATAGTCGCTCGCGCATTGCTTTTCAAGTCCGCGGACTTAAGCACTTTGTCCATGTTAAACCCAGAGTATAGTCGCTCGCGCATTGCTTTTCAAGTCCGCGGACTTATGCACTTTGTCCATGTTAAACCCAGAGTATAGTCGCTCGCGCATTGCTTTTCAAGTCCGCGGACTTATGCACTTTGTCCATGTTAAACCCAGAGTATAGTCGCTCGCGCATTGCTTTTCAAGTCCGCGGACTTATGCACTTTGTCCATGTTAAACCCAGAGTATAGTCGCTCGCGCATTGCTTTTTAACTTGTAAAAAGTCCTCGGGTACTAAGAGTTTAGTCGCTCGCGCATTGCTTTTAAAGTCCGCGGACTTATGCACTTTGTCCATGTTAAACCCAGAGTATAGTCGCTCGCGCATTGCTTTTCAAGTCCGCGGACTTAAGCACTTTGTCCATGTTAAACCCAGAGTATAGTCGCTCGCGCATTGCTTTTCAAGTCCGCGGACTTAAGCACTTTGTCCATGTTACACCCAGAGTATAGTCGCTCGCGCATTGCTTTTCAAGTCCGCGGACTTAAGCACTTTGTCCATGTTAAACCCAGAGTATAGTCGCTCGCGCATTGCTTTTTAACTTGTAAAAATTCCTCGGGTACTAAGAGTTTAGTCGCTCGCGCATTGCTTTTAAAGTCCGCGGACTTATGCACTTTGTCCATGTTGAACCCAGAGTATAGTCGCTCGCGCATTGCTTTTCAAGTCCGCGGACTTAAGCACTTTGTCCATGTTAAACCCAGAGTATAGTCGCTCGCGCATTGCTTTTCAAGTCCGCGGACTTATGCACTTTGTCCATGTTAAACCCAGAGTATAGTCGCTCGCGCATTGCTTTTCAAGTCCGCGGACTTAAGCACTTTGTCCATGTTAAACCCAGAGTATAGTCGCTCGCGCATTGCTTTTCAAGTCCGCGGACTTAAGCACTTTGTCCATGTTAAACCCTGAGTATAGTCGCTCGCGCATTGCTTTTCAAGTCCGCGGACTTAAGCACTTTGTCCATGTTAAACCCAGAGTATAGTCGCTCGCGCATTGCTTTTCAAGTCCGCGGACTTATGCACTTTGTCCATGTTAAACCCAGAGTATAGACGCTCGCGCATTGCTTTTCAAGTCCGCGGACTTATGCACTTTGTCCATGTTAAACCCAGAGTATAGTCGCTCGCGCATTGCTTTTTAACTTGTAAAAATTCCTCGGGTACTAAGAGTTTAGTCGCTCGCGCATTGCTTTTCAAGTCCGCGGACTTATGCACTTTGTCCATGTTAAACCCAGAGTATAGTCGCTCGCGCATTGCTTTTCAAGTCCGCGGACTTAAGCACTTTGTCCATGTTAAACCCAGAGTATAGTCGCTCGCGCATTGCTTTTCAAGTCCGCGGACTTAAGCACTTTGTCCATGTTAAACCCAGAGTATAGTCGCTCGCGCATTGCTTTTCATGTCCGCGGACTTATGCACATTGTCCATGTTAAACCCAGAGTATAGTCGCTCGCGCATTGCTTTTTAACTTGTAAAAATTCCTCGGGTACTAAGAGTTTAGTCGCTCGCGCATTGCTTTTCAAGTCCGCGGACTTATGCACTTTGTCCATGTTAAACCCAGAGTATAGACGCTCGCGCATTGCTTTTCAAGTCCGCGGACTTATGCACTTTGTCCATGTTAAACCCAGAGTATAGTCGCTCGCGCATTGCTTTTTAACTTGTAAAAATTCCTCGGGTACTAAGAGTTTAGTCGCTCGCGCATTGCTTTTCAAGTCCGCGGACTTATGCACTTTGTCCATGTTAAACCCAGAGTATAGTCGCTCGCGCATTGCTTTTCAAGTCCGCGGACTTAAGCACTTTGTCCATGTTAAACCCAGAGTATAGTCGCTCGCGCATTGCTTTTCAAGTCCGCGGACTTATGCACTTTGTCCATGTTAAACCCAGAGTATAGACGCTCGCGCATTGCTTTTCAAGTCCGCGGACTTATGCACTTTGTCCATGTTAAACCCAGAGTATAGTCGCTCGCGCATTGCTTTTTAACTTGTAAAAATTCCTCGGGTACTAAGAGTTTAGTCGCTCGCGCATTGCTTTTCAAGTCCGCGGACTTAAGCACTTTGTCCATGTTAAACCCAGAGTATAGTCGCTCGCGCATTGCTTTTCATGTCCGCGGACTTATGCACATTGTCCATGTTAAACCCAGAGTATAGTCGCTCGCGCATTGCTTTTTAACTTGTAAAAATTCCTCGGGTACTAAGAGTTTAGTCGCTCGCGCATTGCTTTTCAAGTCCGCGGACTTATGCACTTTGTCCATGTTAAACCCAGAGTATAGTCGCTCGCGCATTGCTTTTTAACTTGTAAAAATTCCTCGCGTACTAAGAGTTTAGTCGCTCGCGCATTGCTTTTCAAGTCCGCGGACTTATGCACTTTGTCCATGTTAAACCCAGAGTATAGTCGCTCGCGCATTGCTTTTTAACTTGTAAAAATTCCTCGGGTACTAAGAGCTTAGTCGCTCGCGCATTGCTTTTCAAGTCCGCGGACTTAAGCACTTTGTCCATGTTAAACCCAGAGTATAGTCGCTCGCGCATTGCTTTTCAAGTCCGCGGACTTATGCACTTTGTCCATGTTAAACCCAGAGTATAGTCGCTCGCGCATTGCTTTTCAAGTCCGCGGACTTATGCACTTTGTCCATGTTAAACCCAGAGTATAGTCGCTCGCGCATTGCTTTTCAAGTCCGCGGACTTATGCACTTTGTCCATGTTAAACCCAGAGTATAGTCGCTCGCGCATTGCTTTTTAACTTGTAAAAATTCCTCGGGTACTAAGAGTTTAGTCGCTCGCGCATTGCTTTTCAAGTCCGCGGACTTATGCACTTTGTCCATGTTAAACCCAGAGTATAGTCGCTCGCGCATTGCTTTTCAAGTCCGCGGACTTAAGCACTTTGTCCATGTTAAACCCAGAGTATAGTCGCTCGCGCATTGCTTTTCAAGTCCGCGGACTTATGCACTTTGTCCATGTTAAACCCAGAGTATAGTCGCTCGCGCATTGCTTTTCAAGTCCGCGGACTTATGCACTTTGTCCATGTTAAACCCAGAGTATAGTCGCTCGCGCATTGCTTTTCAAGTCCGCGGACTTATGCACTTTGTCCATGTTAAACCCAGAGTATAGTCGCTCGCGCATTGCTTTTTAACTTGTAAAAATTCCTCGGGTACTAAGAGTTTAGTCGCTCGCGCATTGCTTTTCAAGTCCGCGGACTTATGCACTTTGTCCATGTTAAACCCAGAGTATAGTCGCTCGCGCATTGCTTTTCATGTCCGCGGACTTATGCACATTGTCCATGTTAAACCCAGAGTATAGTCGCTCGCGCATTGCTTTTTAACTTGTAAAAATTCCTCGGGTACTAAGAGTTTAGTCGCTCGCGCATTGCTTTTCAAGTCCGCGGACTTATGCACTTTGTCCATGTTAAACCCAGAGTATAGTCGCTCGCGCATTGCTTTTTAACTTGTAAAAATTCCTCGGGTACTAAGAGTTTAGTCGCTCGCGCATTGCTTTTCAAGTCCGCGGACTTATGCACTTTGTCCATGTTAAACCCAGAGTATAGTCGCTCGCGCATTGCTTTTTAACTTGTAAAAATTCCTCGGGTACTAAGAGCTTAGTCGCTCGCGCATTGCTTTTCAAGTCCGCGGACTTATGCACTTTGTCCATGTTAAACCCAGAGTATAGTCGCTCGCGCATTGCTTTTTAAGTCCGCGGACTTAAGCACTTTGTCCATGTTAAACCCAGAGTATAGTCGCTCGCGCATTGCTTTTTAACTTGTAAAAATTCCTCGGGTACTAAGAGTTTAGTCGCTCGCGCATTGCTTTTCAAGTCCGCGGACTTATGCACTTTGTCCATGTTAAACCCAGAGTATAGTCGCTCGCGCATTGCTTTTCAAGTCCGCGGACTTATGCACTTTGTCCATGTTAAACCCAGAGTATAGTCGCTCGCGCATTGCTTTTCAAGTCCGCGGACTTATGCACTTTGTCCATGTTAAACCCAGAGTATAGTCGCTCGCGCATTGCTTTTCAAGTCCGCGGACTTATGCACTTTGTCCATGTTAAACCCAGAGTATAGTCGCTCGCGCATTGCTTTTTAACTTGTAAAAATTCCTCGGGTACTAAGAGTTTAGTCGCTCGCGCATTGCTTTTAAAGTCCGCGGACTTATGCACTTTGTCCATGTTAAACCCAGAGTATAGTCGCTCGCGCATTGCTTTTCAAGTCCGCGGACTTAAGCACTTTGTCCATGTTAAACCCAGAGTATAGTCGCTCGCGCATTGCTTTTCAAGTCCGCGGACTTATGCACTTTGTCCATGTTAAACCCAGAGTATAGTCGCTCGCGCATTGCTTTTCAAGTCCGCGGACTTATGCACTTTGTCCATGTTAAACCCAGAGTATAGTCGCTCGCGCATTGCTTTTCAAGTCCGCGGACTTATGCACTTTGTCCATGTTAAACCCAGAGTATAGTCGCTCGCGCATTGCTTTTTAACTTGTAAAAATTCCTCGGGTACTAAGAGTTTAGTCGCTCGCGCATTGCTTTTAAAGTCCGCGGACTTATGCACTTTGTCCATGTTAAACCCAGAGTATAGTCGCTCGCGCATTGCTTTTCAAGTCCGCGGACTTATGCACTTTGTCCATGTTAAACCCAGAGTATAGTCGCTCGCGCATTGCTTTTCAAGTCCGCGGACTTATGCACTTTGTCCATGTTAAACCCAGAGTATAGTCGCTCGCGCATTGCTTTTTAACTTGTAAAAATTCCTCGGGTACTAAGAGTTTAGTCGCTCGCGCATTGCTTTTAAAGTCCGCGGACTTATGCACTTTGTCCATGTTAAACCCAGAGTATAGTCGCTCGCGCATTGCTTTTCAAGTCCGCGGACTTAAGCACTTTGTCCATGTTAAACCCAGAGTATAGTCGCTCGCGCATTGCTTTTCAAGTCCGCGGACTTATGCACTTTGTCCATGTTAAACCCAGAGTATAGTCGCTCGCGCATTGCTTTTCAAGTCCGCGGACTTATGCACTTTGTCCATGTTAAACCCAGAGTATAGTCGCTCGCGCATTGCTTTTCAAGTCCGCGGACTTATGCACTTTGTCCATGTTAAACCCAGAGTATAGTCGCTCGCGCATTGCTTTTTAACTTGTAAAAATTCCTCGGGTACTAAGAGTTTAGTCGCTCGCGCATTGCTTTTCAAGTCCGCGGACTTATGCACTTTGTCCATGTTAAACCCAGAGTATAGTCGCTCGCGCATTGCTTTTCAAGTCCGCGGACTTATGCACTTTGTCCATGTTAAACCCAGAGTATAGTCGCTCGCGCATTGCTTTTCAAGTCCGCGGACTTATGCACTTTGTCCATGTTAAACCCAGAGTATAGTCGCTCGCGCATTGCTTTTCATGTCCGCGGACTTATGCACATTGTCCATGTTAAACCCAGAGTATAGTCGCTCGCGCATTGCTTTTTAACTTGTAAAAATTCCTCGGGTACTAAGAGTTTAGTCGCTCGCGCATTGCTTTTCAAGTCCGCGGACTTATGCACTTTGTCCATGTTAAACCCAGAGTATAGTCGCTCGCGCATTGCTTTTTAACTTGTAAAAATTCCTCGGGTACTAAGAGTTTAGTCGCTCGCGCATTGCTTTTCAAGTCCGCGGACTTATGCACTTTGTCCATGTTAAACCCAGAGTATAGTCGCTCGCGCATTGCTTTTCAAGTCCGCGGACTTATGCACTTTGTCCATGTTAAACCCAGAGTATAGTCGCTCGCGCATTGCTTTTCAAGTCCGCGGACTTATGCACTTTGTCCATGTTAAACCCAGAGTATAGTCGCTCGCGCATTGCTTTTTAACTTGTAAAAAGTCCTCGGGTACTAAGAGTTTAGTCGCTCGCGCATTGCTTTTAAAGTCCGCGGACTTATGCACTTTGTCCATGTTAAACCCAGAGTATAGTCGCTCGCGCATTGCTTTTCAAGTCCGCGGACTTAAGCACTTTGTCCATGTTAAACCCAGAGTATAGTCGCTCGCGCATTGCTTTTCAAGTCCGCGGACTTAAGCACTTTGTCCATGTTACACCCAGAGTATAGTCGCTCGCGCATTGCTTTTCAAGTCCGCGGACTTAAGCACTTTGTCCATGTTAAACCCAGAGTATAGTCGCTCGCGCATTGCTTTTTAACTTGTAAAAATTCCTCGGGTACTAAGAGTTTAGTCGCTCGCGCATTGCTTTTAAAGTCCGCGGACTTATGCACTTTGTCCATGTTGAACCCAGAGTATAGTCGCTCGCGCATTGCTTTTCAAGTCCGCGGACTTAAGCACTTTGTCCATGTTAAACCCAGAGTATAGTCGCTCGCGCATTGCTTTTCAAGTCCGCGGACTTATGCACTTTGTCCATGTTAAACCCAGAGTATAGTCGCTCGCGCATTGCTTTTCAAGTCCGCGGACTTAAGCACTTTGTCCATGTTAAACCCAGAGTATAGTCGCTCGCGCATTGCTTTTCAAGTCCGCGGACTTAAGCACTTTGTCCATGTTAAACCCAGAGTATAGTCGCTCGCGCATTGCTTTTCAAGTCCGCGGACTTAAGCACTTTGTCCATGTTAAACCCAGAGTATAGTCGCTCGCGCATTGCTTTTCAAGTCCGCGGACTTATGCACTTTGTCCATGTTAAACCCAGAGTATAGACGCTCGCGCATTGCTTTTCAAGTCCGCGGACTTATGCACTTTGTCCATGTTAAACCCAGAGTATAGTCGCTCGCGCATTGCTTTTTAACTTGTAAAAATTCCTCGGGTACTAAGAGTTTAGTCGCTCGCGCATTGCTTTTCAAGTCCGCGGACTTATGCACTTTGTCCATGTTAAACCCAGAGTATAGTCGCTCGCGCATTGCTTTTCAAGTCCGCGGACTTAAGCACTTTGTCCATGTTAAACCCAGAGTATAGTCGCTCGCGCATTGCTTTTCAAGTCCGCGGACTTAAGCACTTTGTCCATGTTAAACCCAGAGTATAGTCGCTCGCGCATTGCTTTTCATGTCCGCGGACTTATGCACATTGTCCATGTTAAACCCAGAGTATAGTCGCTCGCGCATTGCTTTTTAACTTGTAAAAATTCCTCGGGTACTAAGAGTTTAGTCGCTCGCGCATTGCTTTTCAAGTCCGCGGACTTATGCACTTTGTCCATGTTAAACCCAGAGTATAGACGCTCGCGCATTGCTTTTCAAGTCCGCGGACTTATGCACTTTGTCCATGTTAAACCCAGAGTATAGTCGCTCGCGCATTGCTTTTTAACTTGTAAAAATTCCTCGGGTACTAAGAGTTTAGTCGCTCGCGCATTGCTTTTCAAGTCCGCGGACTTATGCACTTTGTCCATGTTAAACCCAGAGTATAGTCGCTCGCGCATTGCTTTTCAAGTCCGCGGACTTAAGCACTTTGTCCATGTTAAACCCAGAGTATAGTCGCTCGCGCATTGCTTTTCAAGTCCGCGGACTTATGCACTTTGTCCATGTTAAACCCAGAGTATAGACGCTCGCGCATTGCTTTTCAAGTCCGCGGACTTATGCACTTTGTCCATGTTAAACCCAGAGTATAGTCGCTCGCGCATTGCTTTTTAACTTGTAAAAATTCCTCGGGTACTAAGAGTTTAGTCGCTCGCGCATTGCTTTTCAAGTCCGCGGACTTAAGCACTTTGTCCATGTTAAACCCAGAGTATAGTCGCTCGCGCATTGCTTTTCATGTCCGCGGACTTATGCACATTGTCCATGTTAAACCCAGAGTATAGTCGCTCGCGCATTGCTTTTTAACTTGTAAAAATTCCTCGGGTACTAAGAGTTTAGTCGCTCGCGCATTGCTTTTCAAGTCCGCGGACTTATGCACTTTGTCCATGTTAAACCCAGAGTATAGTCGCTCGCGCATTGCTTTTTAACTTGTAAAAATTCCTCGCGTACTAAGAGTTTAGTCGCTCGCGCATTGCTTTTCAAGTCCGCGGACTTATGCACTTTGTCCATGTTAAACCCAGAGTATAGTCGCTCGCGCATTGCTTTTTAACTTGTAAAAATTCCTCGGGTACTAAGAGCTTAGTCGCTCGCGCATTGCTTTTCAAGTCCGCGGACTTATGCACTTTGTCCATGTTAAACCCAGAGTATAGTCGCTCGCGCATTGCTTTTTAAGTCCGCGGACTTAAGCACTTTGTCCATGTTAAACCCAGAGTATAGTCGCTCGCGCATTGCTTTTCAAGTCCGCGGACTTATGCACTTTGTCCATGTTAAACCCAGAGTATAGTCGCTCGCGCATTGCTTTTCAAGTCCGCGGACTTATGCACTTTGTCCATGTTAAACCCAGAGTATAGTCGCTCGCGCATTGCTTTTCAAGTCCGCGGACTTATGCACTTTGTCCATGTTAAACCCAGAGTATAGTCGCTCGCGCATTGCTTTTTAACTTGTAAAAATTCCTCGGGTACTAAGAGTTTAGTCGCTCGCGCATTGCTTTTCAAGTCCGCGGACTTATGCACTTTGTCCATGTTAAACCCAGAGTATAGTCGCTCGCGCATTGCTTTTCAAGTCCGCGGACTTAAGCACTTTGTCCATGTTAAACCCAGAGTATAGTCGCTCGCGCATTGCTTTTCAAGTCCGCGGACTTATGCACTTTGTCCATGTTA
This sequence comes from Platygaster robiniae, assembly GCA_028476575.1. Lineage (NCBI taxonomy): Eukaryota > Metazoa > Arthropoda > Insecta > Hymenoptera > Platygastridae > Platygaster > Platygaster robiniae. The sequence continues at coordinate 366,693 of JAPDSM010000020.1, read as the reverse complement.
AACCCAGAGTATAGTCGCTCGCGCATTGCTTTTCAAGTCCGCGGACTTATGCACTTTGTCCATGTTAAACCCAGAGTATAGTCGCTCGCGCATTGCTTTTCAAGTCCGCGGACTTATGCACTTTGTCCATGTTAAACCCAGAGTATAGTCGCTCGCGCATTGCTTTTTAACTTGTAAAAATTCCTCGGGTACTAAGAGTTTAGTCGCTCGCGCATTGCTTTTCAAGTCCGCGGACTTATGCACTTTGTCCATGTTAAACCCAGAGTATAGTCGCTCGCGCATTGCTTTTCATGTCCGCGGACTTATGCACATTGTCCATGTTAAACCCAGAGTATAGTCGCTCGCGCATTGCTTTTTAACTTGTAAAAATTCCTCGGGTACTAAGAGTTTAGTCGCTCGCGCATTGCTTTTCAAGTCCGCGGACTTATGCACTTTGTCCATGTTAAACCCAGAGTATAGTCGCTCGCGCATTGCTTTTTAACTTGTAAAAATTCCTCGGGTACTAAGAGTTTAGTCGCTCGCGCATTGCTTTTCAAGTCCGCGGACTTATGCACTTTGTCCATGTTAAACCCAGAGTATAGTCGCTCGCGCATTGCTTTTTAACTTGTAAAAATTCCTCGGGTACTAAGAGCTTAGTCGCTCGCGCATTGCTTTTCAAGTCCGCGGACTTATGCACTTTGTCCATGTTAAACCCAGAGTATAGTCGCTCGCGCATTGCTTTTTAAGTCCGCGGACTTAAGCACTTTGTCCATGTTAAACCCAGAGTATAGTCGCTCGCGCATTGCTTTTTAACTTGTAAAAATTCCTCGGGTACTAAGAGTTTAGTCGCTCGCGCATTGCTTTTCAAGTCCGCGGACTTATGCACTTTGTCCATGTTAAACCCAGAGTATAGTCGCTCGCGCATTGCTTTTTAACTTGTAAAAATTCCTCGGGTACTAAGAGCTTAGTCGCTCGCGCATTGCTTTTCAAGTCCGCGGACTTATGCACTTTGTCCATGTTAAACCCAGAGTATAGTCGCTCGCGCATTGCTTTTTAAGTCCGCGGACTTAAGCACATTGTCCATGTTAAACCCAGAGTATAGTCGCTCGCGCATTGCTTTTTAACTTGTAAAAATTCCTCGGGTACTAAGAGTTTAGTCGCTCGCGCATTGCTTTTCAAGTCCGCGGACTTATGCACTTTGTCCATGTTAAACCCAGAGTATAGTCGCTCGCGCATTGCTTTTTAACTTGTAAAAATTCCTCGGGTACTAAGAGTTTAGTCGCTCGCGCATTGCTTTTCAAGTCCGCGGACTTATGCACTTTGTCCATGTTAAACCCAGAGTATAGTCGCTCGCGCATTGCTTTTCAAGTCCGCGGACTTATGCACTTTGTCCATGTTAAACCCAGAGTATAGTCGCTCGCGCATTGCTTTTCAAGTCCGCGGACTTATGCACTTTGTCCATGTTAAACCCAGAGTATAGTCGCTCGCGCATTGCTTTTTAACTTGTAAAAAGTCCTCGGGTACTAAGAGTTTAGTCGCTCGCGCATTGCTTTTAAAGTCCGCGGACTTATGCACTTTGTCCATGTTAAACCCAGAGTATAGTCGCTCGCGCATTGCTTTTCAAGTCCGCGGACTTAAGCACTTTGTCCATGTTAAACCCAGAGTATAGTCGCTCGCGCATTGCTTTTCAAGTCCGCGGACTTAAGCACTTTGTCCATGTTACACCCAGAGTATAGTCGCTCGCGCATTGCTTTTCAAGTCCGCGGACTTAAGCACTTTGTCCATGTTAAACCCAGAGTATAGTCGCTCGCGCATTGCTTTTTAACTTGTAAAAATTCCTCGGGTACTAAGAGTTTAGTCGCTCGCGCATTGCTTTTAAAGTCCGCGGACTTATGCACTTTGTCCATGTTAAACCCAGAGTATAGTCGCTCGCGCATTGCTTTTCAAGTCCGCGGACTTATGCACTTTGTCCATGTTAAACCCAGAGTATAGTCGCTCGCGCATTGCTTTTCAAGTCCGCGGACTTATGCACTTTGTCCATGTTAAACCCAGAGTATAGTCGCTCGCGCATTGCTTTTTAACTTGTAAAAATTCCTCGGGTACTAAGAGTTTAGTCGCTCGCGCATTGCTTTTCAAGTCCGCGGACTTATGCACTTTGTCCATGTTAAACCCAGAGTATAGTCGCTCGCGCATTGCTTTTCAAGTCCGCGGACTTATGCACTTTGTCCATGTTAAACCCAGAGTATAGTCGCTCGCGCATTGCTTTTTAACTTGTAAAAATTCCTCGGGTACTAAGAGTTTAGTCGCTCGCGCATTGCTTTTAAAGTCCGCGGACTTATGCACTTTGTCCATGTTAAACCCAGAGTATAGTCGCTCGCGCATTGCTTTTCAAGTCCGCGGACTTAAGCACTTTGTCCATGTTAAACCCAGAGTATAGTCGCTCGCGCATTGCTTTTCAAGTCCGCGGACTTATGCACTTTGTCCATGTTAAACCCAGAGTATAGTCGCTCGCGCATTGCTTTTCAAGTCCGCGGACTTATGCACTTTGTCCATGTTAAACCCAGAGTATAGTCGCTCGCGCATTGCTTTTCAAGTCCGCGGACTTATGCACTTTGTCCATGTTAAACCCAGAGTATAGTCGCTCGCGCATTGCTTTTTAACTTGTAAAAATTCCTCGGGTACTAAGAGTTTAGTCGCTCGCGCATTGCTTTTCAAGTCCGCGGACTTATGCACTTTGTCCATGTTAAACCCAGAGTATAGTCGCTCGCGCATTGCTTTTCAAGTCCGCGGACTTATGCACTTTGTCCATGTTAAACCCAGAGTATAGTCGCTCGCGCATTGCTTTTCAAGTCCGCGGACTTATGCACTTTGTCCATGTTAAACCCAGAGTATAGTCGCTCGCGCATTGCTTTTCATGTCCGCGGACTTATGCACATTGTCCATGTTAAACCCAGAGTATAGTCGCTCGCGCATTGCTTTTTAACTTGTAAAAATTCCTCGGGTACTAAGAGTTTAGTCGCTCGCGCATTGCTTTTCAAGTCCGCGGACTTATGCACTTTGTCCATGTTAAACCCAGAGTATAGTCGCTCGCGCATTGCTTTTTAACTTGTAAAAATTCCTCGGGTACTAAGAGTTTAGTCGCTCGCGCATTGCTTTTCAAGTCCGCGGACTTATGCACTTTGTCCATGTTAAACCCAGAGTATAGTCGCTCGCGCATTGCTTTTTAACTTGTAAAAATTCCTCGGGTACTAAGAGCTTAGTCGCTCGCGCATTGCTTTTCAAGTCCGCGGACTTATGCACTTTGTCCATGTTAAACCCAGAGTATAGTCGCTCGCGCATTGCTTTTTAAGTCCGCGGACTTAAGCACTTTGTCCATGTTAAACCCAGAGTATAGTCGCTCGCGCATTGCTTTTTAACTTGTAAAAATTCCTCGGGTACTAAGAGTTTAGTCGCTCGCGCATTGCTTTTCAAGTCCGCGGACTTATGCACTTTGTCCATGTTAAACCCAGAGTATAGTCGCTCGCGCATTGCTTTTCAAGTCCGCGGACCTATGCACTTTGTCCATGTTAAACCCAGAGTATAGTCGCTCGCGCATTGCTTTTCAAGTCCGCGGACTTATGCACTTTGTCCATGTTAAACCCAGAGTATAGTCGCTCGCGCATTGCTTTTTAACTTGTAAAAATTCCTCGGGTACTAAGAGTTTAGTCGCTCGCGCATTGCTTTTAAAGTCCGCGGACTTATGCACTTTGTCCATGTTAAACCCAGAGTATAGTCGCTCGCGCATTGCTTTTCAAGTCCGCGGACTTATGCACTTTGTCCATGTTAAACCCAGAGTATAGTCGCTCGCGCATTGCTTTTCAAGTCCGCGGACTTATGCACTTTGTCCATGTTAAACCCAGAGTATAGTCGCTCGCGCATTGCTTTTTAACTTGTAAAAATTCCTCGGGTACTAAGAGTTTAGTCGCTCGCGCATTGCTTTTAAAGTCCGCGGACTTATGCACTTTGTCCATGTTAAACCCAGAGTATAGTCGCTCGCGCATTGCTTTTCAAGTCCGCGGACTTAAGCACTTTGTCCATGTTAAACCCAGAGTATAGTCGCTCGCGCATTGCTTTTCAAGTCCGCGGACTTATGCACTTTGTCCATGTTAAACCCAGAGTATAGTCGCTCGCGCATTGCTTTTCAAGTCCGCGGACTTATGCACTTTGTCCATGTTAAACCCAGAGTATAGTCGCTCGCGCATTGCTTTTCAAGTCCGCGGACTTATGCACTTTGTCCATGTTAAACCCAGAGTATAGTCGCTCGCGCATTGCTTTTTAACTTGTAAAAATTCCTCGGGTACTAAGAGTTTAGTCGCTCGCGCATTGCTTTTCAAGTCCGCGGACTTATGCACTTTGTCCATGTTAAACCCAGAGTATAGTCGCTCGCGCATTGCTTTTCAAGTCCGCGGACTTATGCACTTTGTCCATGTTAAACCCAGAGTATAGTCGCTCGCGCATTGCTTTTCAAGTCCGCGGACTTATGCACTTTGTCCATGTTAAACCCAGAGTATAGTCGCTCGCGCATTGCTTTTCATGTCCGCGGACTTATGCACATTGTCCATGTTAAACCCAGAGTATAGTCGCTCGCGCATTGCTTTTTAACTTGTAAAAATTCCTCGGGTACTAAGAGTTTAGTCGCTCGCGCATTGCTTTTCAAGTCCGCGGACTTATGCACTTTGTCCATGTTAAACCCAGAGTATAGTCGCTCGCGCATTGCTTTTTAACTTGTAAAAATTCCTCGGGTACTAAGAGTTTAGTCGCTCGCGCATTGCTTTTCAAGTCCGCGGACTTATGCACTTTGTCCATGTTAAACCCAGAGTATAGTCGCTCGCGCATTGCTTTTCAAGTCCGCGGACTTATGCACTTTGTCCATGTTAAACCCAGAGTATAGTCGCTCGCGCATTGCTTTTCAAGTCCGCGGACTTATGCACTTTGTCCATGTTAAACCCAGAGTATAGTCGCTCGCGCATTGCTTTTTAACTTGTAAAAAGTCCTCGGGTACTAAGAGTTTAGTCGCTCGCGCATTGCTTTTAAAGTCCGCGGACTTATGCACTTTGTCCATGTTAAACCCAGAGTATAGTCGCTCGCGCATTGCTTTTCAAGTCCGCGGACTTAAGCACTTTGTCCATGTTAAACCCAGAGTATAGTCGCTCGCGCATTGCTTTTCAAGTCCGCGGACTTAAGCACTTTGTCCATGTTACACCCAGAGTATAGTCGCTCGCGCATTGCTTTTCAAGTCCGCGGACTTAAGCACTTTGTCCATGTTAAACCCAGAGTATAGTCGCTCGCGCATTGCTTTTTAACTTGTAAAAATTCCTCGGGTACTAAGAGTTTAGTCGCTCGCGCATTGCTTTTAAAGTCCGCGGACTTATGCACTTTGTCCATGTTAAACCCAGAGTATAGTCGCTCGCGCATTGCTTTTCAAGTCCGCGGACTTAAGCACTTTGTCCATGTTAAACCCAGAGTATAGTCGCTCGCGCATTGCTTTTCAAGTCCGCGGACTTAAGCACTTTGTCCATGTTAAACCCAGAGTATAGTCGCTCGCGCATTGCTTTTCAAGTCCGCGGACTTAAGCACTTTGTCCATGTTAAACCCAGAGTATAGTCGCTCGCGCATTGCTTTTCAAGTCCGCGGACTTAAGCACTTTGTCCATGTTAAACCCAGAGTATAGTCGCTCGCGCATTGCTTTTCAAGTCCGCGGACTTATGCACTTTGTCCATGTTAAACCCAGAGTATAGACGCTCGCGCATTGCTTTTCAAGTCCGCGGACTTATGCACTTTGTCCATGTTAAACCCAGAGTATAGTCGCTCGCGCATTGCTTTTTAACTTGTAAAAATTCCTCGGGTACTAAGAGTTTAGTCGCTCGCGCATTGCTTTTCAAGTCCGCGGACTTATGCACTTTGTCCATGTTAAACCCAGAGTATAGTCGCTCGCGCATTGCTTTTCAAGTCCGCGGACTTAAGCACTTTGTCCATGTTAAACCCAGAGTATAGTCGCTCGCGCATTGCTTTTCAAGTCCGCGGACTTATGCACTTTGTCCATGTTAAACCCAGAGTATAGTCGCTCGCGCATTGCTTTTCAAGTCCGCGGACTTATGCACTTTGTCCATGTTAAACCCAGAGTATAGTCGCTCGCGCATTGCTTTTTAACTTGTAAAAATTCCTCGGGTACTAAGAGTTTAGTCGCTCGCGCATTGCTTTTAAAGTCCGCGGACTTATGCACTTTGTCCATGTTAAACCCAGAGTATAGTCGCTCGCGCATTGCTTTTCATGTCCGCGGACTTATGCACTTTGTCCATGTTAAACCCAGAGTATAGTCGCTCGCGCATTGCTTTTCAAGTCCGCGGACTTATGCACTTTGTCCATGTTAAACCCAGAGTATAGTCGCTCGCGCATTGCTTTTCAAGTCCGCGGACTTATGCACTTTGTCCATGTTAAACCCAGAGTATAGTCGCTCGCGCATTGCTTTTCAAGTCCGCGGACTTATGCACTTTGTCCATGTTAAACCCAGAGTATAGTCGCTCGCGCATTGCTTTTCAAGTCCGCGGACTTATGCACTTTGTCCATGTTAAACCCAGAGTATAGTCGCTCGCGCATTGCTTTTTAACTTGTAAAAATTCCTCGGGTACTAAGAGTTTAGTCGCTCGCGCATTGCTTTTCAAGTCCGCGGACTTATGCACTTTGTCCATGTTAAACCCAGAGTATAGTCGCTCGCGCATTGCTTTTCAAGTCCGCGGACTTATGCACTTTGTCCATGTTAAACCCAGAGTATAGTCGCTCGCGCATTGCTTTTCAAGTCCGCGGACTTATGCACTTTGTCCATGTTAAACCCAGAGTATAGTCGCTCGCGCATTGCTTTTCAAGTCCGCGGACTTATGCACTTTGTCCATGTTAAACCCAGAGTATAGTCGCTCGCGCATTGCTTTTCATGTGCGCGGACTTATGCACTTTGTCCATGTTAAACCCAGAGTATAGTCGCTCGCGCATTGCTTTTAAACTTGTAAAAATTCTCTAGTATCAAGAGTTTAGTCGCTCGCGCATTGCTTTTGGTACACTTTGATTCCAATATTCCTAAATCTCGAAAAAATCGACAAAAATTGCTTCCTAAGATGCCCAAGAACGTATGTGAAAAAAAAAAAAAATTTTCACTTTCGAAATGTTTTCAAGTCCATTATAGCTAAAAGTCGAAAAAATTGAAAAAAATCGTCTCCCAAGTTGCCCAAGAACGTATGAGAAAAAAAAAAAAATTTTCATTTTCGTAATTTTTTTAAGTCCATTATAGCTAAAACTTGGAAAAATTGAAAAATTCTCGTCACCGAAGTTGCCTTAAAACGTCCGAGATGAAAAAAATTTTTCGTCAAATCGAAAATTATTCCAAGTCCGAATCACGAAAATGGCGCTTTTTTCTATGAAATAACCAAAAACGCCGGTCCCGGCGGTTGCACGTTGACACTATGTGTTGGAGCGCCCTTCGGTGGGCTAACATTGCCACGGGTCGATGTCGAAAGACTGAATGGCTCTTATGTGGCAAGCCTCTTGGAGGTCATCCAGGCGTACGGGATTCGTTCTCTGCCTTCACTGAGCATCAACCCGCTTGTTTCCGAGCGATATTACGTTCCCTGGTGCGCGCGTGTTCGCTTCGTGCACGCATGCATCGGGGACAAACACACGACCATGTGATACATGAAGTTTGAATCAATGGCGAAGTGCCCCGTACGCGGTGAGCACGAGAGTAAAGAAAGATGAAAAAAGTAATAAGTTTTTTCGGAAACTTATGAAAAAAAAATGCGGTTCATAGTCGTTCGTGCGTTCAGATGGACTTGGCCGACGACATGTCCGCTCGTGTGCTAGAGGTACGACCAATGACGCCAATGCGTCCCGCGTACGTCTCTAGTCGCGCGAACGAAGTCAGTCGAGTTTTGCGAGCGGTCGCAGGCTCACTGCTTAGCTAAAGTGCGCAATATATGCATATAATATATGACATATGAAAACGAATGAAACACACAGCACACAGACAAGTCCATTGGCCAGCTTCGTATTAGAGCACGGCAATGAAAATATATTTGGCAAAACACGTTGTCAACACACGGCGGACCAGGGCACGCGCGCGTTGCCCGTCAACGCGTTAGCGTGGCCACCCGTTCGTGAATGAATATGAACAGAAAAACGTGCGTCGCGCATGAATCCTTGGCGATTCGCGACAAGCATCGGTAGCTTGGGGAATTGCGCCGAGGCTATATCAAACGAGAGAAAAGAGTTAGCCGCGTCCTCGCGCGCGTTTCCTTTCGGGGGGACGCGTTAGCGAGATGCGTCGAGCAGCTCCCTGGTTGATCCTGCCAGTAGTCATATGCTTGTCTCAAAGATTAAGCCATGCATGTCTAAGTGCAAGCTAAACTAAAGTGAAACCGCGAATGGCTCATTAAATCAGTTATGGTTTCTTAGATCGTACCCCACTTTTACTTGGATAACTGTGGTAATTCTAGAGCTAATACATGCAACTCGAGTCCCGACCAGAGATGGGAGGGACGCTTTTATTAGATCAAAACCAATCGGTTCGGGGCGTTCCTTTCGGGGTTCGTTCTGGCCGTTTGTTCTGGTGACTCTGAATAACTTTGAGCTGATCGCACGGTCTAGCACCGGCGACGGATCTTTCAAATGTCTGCTTTATCAACTGTCGATGGTAGGCTCTGCGCCTACCATGGTTGTTACGGATAACGGGGAATCAGGGTTCGATTCCGGAGAGGGAGCCTGAGAAACGGCTACCACATCCAAGGAAGGCAGCAGGCGCGCAAATTACCCACTCCCGGCACGGGGAGGTAGTGACGAAAAATAACGATACGGGACTCATCCGAGGCCCCGTAATCGGAATGAGTACACTTTAAATCCTTTAACGAGGATCAATTGGAGGGCAAGTCTGGTGCCAGCAGCCGCGGTAATTCCAGCTCCAATAGCGTATATTAAAGTTGTTGCGGTTAAAAAGCTCGTAGTTGAATCTGTGCGCCACGCTGTTGGTTCGCCGCTCGCGGTGTTACTGGCAGTTCAGTGGCGCGTCCTACCGGTGGATGCGGTTCGGGCGTCGCCTCGTCGCGGGAGCCTCGCGCTCTCCGTGTGCGTGCGCGGTGTTCGGCGGTCCAAGATTAATCCCATCGCGGTGCTCTTCACCGAGTGTCGAGGTGGGCCGGTACGTTTACTTTGAACAAATTAGAGTGCTTAAAGCAGGCCTTACGCTGCCTGAATATTCTGTGCATGGAATAATGGAATAGGATCTCGGTTCTATTTTGTTGGTTTTCGGAAGCCCCGAGATAATGATTAATAGGGACAGATGGGGGCATTTGTATTGCGACGTTAGAGGTGAAATTCTTGGATCGTCGCAAGACAAACTGAAGCGAAAGCATTTGCCAAAAATGTTTTCATTAATCAAGAACGAAAGTTAGAGGTTCGAAGGCGATCAGATACCGCCCTAGTTCTAACCATAAACGATGCCAGCTAGCGATCCGCCGAAGTTCCTCCGATGACTCGGCGGGCAGCTTCCAGGAAACTAAAGCTTTTGGGTTCCGGGGGAAGTATGGTTGCAAAGCTGAAACTTAAAGGAATTGACGGAAGGGCACCACCAGGAGTGGAGCCTGCGGCTTAATTTGACTCAACACGGGAAACCTCACCAGGCCCAGACACTGGAAGGATTGACAGATTGATAGCTCTTTCTTGATTCAGTGGGTGGTGGTGCATGGCCGTTCTTAGTTGGTGGAGCGATTTGTCTGGTTAATTCCGATAACGAACGAGACTCTAGCCTGCTAAATAGGCGGAATTATGATATCCAGAAGATCGAAATCCGGCCCGGTGTCGCGTTCGCGCGCGTGCTTGCTCCTCGTGGGTTGGTCGCGTGTGGGCGTTGGCGTCGTGGTACGGGCGATTTTTACTATCGACGCAAAGTACAAACTCTTCTTAGAGGGACAAGCGACTTTTAGTCGCACGAAATTGAGCAATAACAGGTCTGTGATGCCCTTAGATGTTCTGGGCCGCACGCGCGCTACACTGAAGGAATCAGCGTGTCCTCTTTGGCCGAAAGGTCCGGGTAACCCGCTGAACCTCCTTCGTGATAGGGATTGGGGCTTGCAATTATTCCCCATGAACGAGGAATTCCCAGTAAGCGCGAGTCATAAGCTCGCGTTGATTACGTCCCTGCCCTTTGTACACACCGCCCGTCGCTACTACCGATTGAATGATTTAGTGAGGTCTTCGGACTGAAAGCGCCACGGTGTTTCGGCACTGTCGACGTAGACGGAAAGATGACCAAACTTGATTATTTAGAGGAAGTAAAAGTCGTAACAAGGTTTCCGTAGGTGAACCTGCGGAAGGATCATTAAAGTGGTGATTGAAAAACTCACACACGAAAAAGCAAAAGGGAACGCAAGCTAAATAAACGTAAAGAAAAAAAAATATATACAATACGGTAAAACGTATTGTGTGTATATAACCCGAAAGATGGTGATTTATGGAGGCGCGCGTACTAGCTACGCGCGCCGAAAGACCGATAGAGGCGATTGAAACGCGATCCTCTCTCAACCACGACACACACACACACACACACACTTCACCCCGAGTGAAGTGGAGAGGAGATGATGGTGGTTTGTTGTTGAGGGTCGAGTCGTCTATCGGCGAAAAAAGCGTTGACGAACAACGACCGCTTGAGCGTGCAATGTTGA
>JAPDSM010000020.1:343472-348472 GCA_028476575.1 Platygaster robiniae | reverse complement strand
TAGTCGCTCGCGCATTGCTTTTCATGTGCGCGGACTTATGCACTTTGTCCATGTTAAACCCAGAGTATAGTCGCTCGCGCATTGCTTTTAAACTTGTAAAAATTCTCTAGTATCAAGAGTTTAGTCGCTCGCGCATTGCTTTTGGTACACTTTGATTCCAATATTCCTAAATCTCGAAAAAATCGACAAAAATTGCTTCCTAAGATGCCCAAGAACGTATGTGAAAAAAAAAAAAAATTTTCACTTTCGAAATGTTTTCAAGTCCATTATAGCTAAAAGTCGAAAAAATTGAAAAAAATCGTCTCCCAAGTTGCCCAAGAACGTATGAGAAAAAAAAAAAAATTTTCATTTTCGTAATTTTTTTAAGTCCATTATAGCTAAAACTTGGAAAAATTGAAAAATTCTCGTCACCGAAGTTGCCTTAAAACGTCCGAGATGAAAAAAATTTTTCGTCAAATCGAAAATTATTCCAAGTCCGAATCACGAAAATGGCGCTTTTTTCTATGAAATAACCAAAAACGCCGGTCCCGGCGGTTGCACGTTGACACTATGTGTTGGAGCGCCCTTCGGTGGGCTAACATTGCCACGGGTCGATGTCGAAAGACTGAATGGCTCTTATGTGGCAAGCCTCTTGGAGGTCATCCAGGCGTACGGGATTCGTTCTCTGCCTTCACTGAGCATCAACCCGCTTGTTTCCGAGCGATATTACGTTCCCTGGTGCGCGCGTGTTCGCTTCGTGCACGCATGCATCGGGGACAAACACACGACCATGTGATACATGAAGTTTGAATCAATGGCGAAGTGCCCCGTACGCGGTGAGCACGAGAGTAAAGAAAGATGAAAAAAGTAATAAGTTTTTTCGGAAACTTATGAAAAAAAAATGCGGTTCATAGTCGTTCGTGCGTTCAGATGGACTTGGCCGACGACATGTCCGCTCGTGTGCTAGAGGTACGACCAATGACGCCAATGCGTCCCGCGTACGTCTCTAGTCGCGCGAACGAAGTCAGTCGAGTTTTGCGAGCGGTCGCAGGCTCACTGCTTAGCTAAAGTGCGCAATATATGCATATAATATATGACATATGAAAACGAATGAAACACACAGCACACAGACAAGTCCATTGGCCAGCTTCGTATTAGAGCACGGCAATGAAAATATATTTGGCAAAACACGTTGTCAACACACGGCGGACCAGGGCACGCGCGCGTTGCCCGTCAACGCGTTAGCGTGGCCACCCGTTCGTGAATGAATATGAACAGAAAAACGTGCGTCGCGCATGAATCCTTGGCGATTCGCGACAAGCATCGGTAGCTTGGGGAATTGCGCCGAGGCTATATCAAACGAGAGAAAAGAGTTAGCCGCGTCCTCGCGCGCGTTTCCTTTCGGGGGGACGCGTTAGCGAGATGCGTCGAGCAGCTCCCTGGTTGATCCTGCCAGTAGTCATATGCTTGTCTCAAAGATTAAGCCATGCATGTCTAAGTGCAAGCTAAACTAAAGTGAAACCGCGAATGGCTCATTAAATCAGTTATGGTTTCTTAGATCGTACCCCACTTTTACTTGGATAACTGTGGTAATTCTAGAGCTAATACATGCAACTCGAGTCCCGACCAGAGATGGGAGGGACGCTTTTATTAGATCAAAACCAATCGGTTCGGGGCGTTCCTTTCGGGGTTCGTTCTGGCCGTTTGTTCTGGTGACTCTGAATAACTTTGAGCTGATCGCACGGTCTAGCACCGGCGACGGATCTTTCAAATGTCTGCTTTATCAACTGTCGATGGTAGGCTCTGCGCCTACCATGGTTGTTACGGATAACGGGGAATCAGGGTTCGATTCCGGAGAGGGAGCCTGAGAAACGGCTACCACATCCAAGGAAGGCAGCAGGCGCGCAAATTACCCACTCCCGGCACGGGGAGGTAGTGACGAAAAATAACGATACGGGACTCATCCGAGGCCCCGTAATCGGAATGAGTACACTTTAAATCCTTTAACGAGGATCAATTGGAGGGCAAGTCTGGTGCCAGCAGCCGCGGTAATTCCAGCTCCAATAGCGTATATTAAAGTTGTTGCGGTTAAAAAGCTCGTAGTTGAATCTGTGCGCCACGCTGTTGGTTCGCCGCTCGCGGTGTTACTGGCAGTTCAGTGGCGCGTCCTACCGGTGGATGCGGTTCGGGCGTCGCCTCGTCGCGGGAGCCTCGCGCTCTCCGTGTGCGTGCGCGGTGTTCGGCGGTCCAAGATTAATCCCATCGCGGTGCTCTTCACCGAGTGTCGAGGTGGGCCGGTACGTTTACTTTGAACAAATTAGAGTGCTTAAAGCAGGCCTTACGCTGCCTGAATATTCTGTGCATGGAATAATGGAATAGGATCTCGGTTCTATTTTGTTGGTTTTCGGAAGCCCCGAGATAATGATTAATAGGGACAGATGGGGGCATTTGTATTGCGACGTTAGAGGTGAAATTCTTGGATCGTCGCAAGACAAACTGAAGCGAAAGCATTTGCCAAAAATGTTTTCATTAATCAAGAACGAAAGTTAGAGGTTCGAAGGCGATCAGATACCGCCCTAGTTCTAACCATAAACGATGCCAGCTAGCGATCCGCCGAAGTTCCTCCGATGACTCGGCGGGCAGCTTCCAGGAAACTAAAGCTTTTGGGTTCCGGGGGAAGTATGGTTGCAAAGCTGAAACTTAAAGGAATTGACGGAAGGGCACCACCAGGAGTGGAGCCTGCGGCTTAATTTGACTCAACACGGGAAACCTCACCAGGCCCAGACACTGGAAGGATTGACAGATTGATAGCTCTTTCTTGATTCAGTGGGTGGTGGTGCATGGCCGTTCTTAGTTGGTGGAGCGATTTGTCTGGTTAATTCCGATAACGAACGAGACTCTAGCCTGCTAAATAGGCGGAATTATGATATCCAGAAGATCGAAATCCGGCCCGGTGTCGCGTTCGCGCGCGTGCTTGCTCCTCGTGGGTTGGTCGCGTGTGGGCGTTGGCGTCGTGGTACGGGCGATTTTTACTATCGACGCAAAGTACAAACTCTTCTTAGAGGGACAAGCGACTTTTAGTCGCACGAAATTGAGCAATAACAGGTCTGTGATGCCCTTAGATGTTCTGGGCCGCACGCGCGCTACACTGAAGGAATCAGCGTGTCCTCTTTGGCCGAAAGGTCCGGGTAACCCGCTGAACCTCCTTCGTGATAGGGATTGGGGCTTGCAATTATTCCCCATGAACGAGGAATTCCCAGTAAGCGCGAGTCATAAGCTCGCGTTGATTACGTCCCTGCCCTTTGTACACACCGCCCGTCGCTACTACCGATTGAATGATTTAGTGAGGTCTTCGGACTGAAAGCGCCACGGTGTTTCGGCACTGTCGACGTAGACGGAAAGATGACCAAACTTGATTATTTAGAGGAAGTAAAAGTCGTAACAAGGTTTCCGTAGGTGAACCTGCGGAAGGATCATTAAAGTGGTGATTGAAAAACTCACACACGAAAAAGCAAAAGGGAACGCAAGCTAAATAAACGTAAAGAAAAAAAAATATATACAATACGGTAAAACGTATTGTGTGTATATAACCCGAAAGATGGTGATTTATGGAGGCGCGCGTACTAGCTACGCGCGCCGAAAGACCGATAGAGGCGATTGAAACGCGATCCTCTCTCAACCACGACACACACACACACACACACACTTCACCCCGAGTGAAGTGGAGAGGAGATGATGGTGGTTTGTTGTTGAGGGTCGAGTCGTCTATCGGCGAAAAAAGCGTTGACGAACAACGACCGCTTGAGCGTGCAATGTTGATCCCGGTCAGTTCGTTAAACGCGATCGAACGAGCGCGAAGGATGAAATATTATTATTTCGCAAGTGATTCGGGAGGTTTGGTGCCCTTCCTTGGAGTCTGCCTTCGCGCCGGTGCCCACCGCGGCGGTAACGTCTCTCCCCTAAACAAAAAATGAGAGTGTTATTCGTGCGTGCGCTACGAGTCAACCTATAATAGGGTGCAGGACCAAGGCATTTACGGCAAACCGTATCCACCCGTGATACAACGGGAGAGGGGTACGGCGTCGCCGCTTTGGGATTGTCTCGCCTGAGGTTTGTAAAGGAGAATTCGGCATGGTTTGCGCTCCCCGTTCACGCGGGGTGTTTCGTACAATGATGTCATTCCCACTCGCGTTGCGGTCTTCGCGTATGCGCGCGCGCGCGCGTGCCTTCACGGGCACGCGCGCGTCGTCGCATAAGCGTTGGGGTTACCAAAAGTGCGCTCACGGGGAGGTCATTGATATTCGTTTCGGCGAGTATTGGTGGTTTCAGGCCGTATCGAGACATGGTACCGTCGCGCTCGTTTAAACGCGCGCGCGACGTCGAGCTTGTCGCCTATCCTCTCTCTCTCCCACGCGGGCGAGGGTGGGGGGTAGCGGTACGTTGGAATACATGAGAAAACTCGGTTGGACTCCTCGCGGGTCCCCGACCATCATCAACAAAACACATATATATATATATATGTGAAAACGGAAAAAAGCGAATATTCGTATCCGAAAGGAACGAATTTTTTTTTGTGCACTTATATATATACTATAATATATATAATAATTTGTGCAAATACTACCCTGAACAGTGGATCACTCGGCTCGTGGGTCGATGAAGAACGCAGCTAATTGCGCGTCAACATGTGAACTGCAGGACACATGAACATCGACATTTCGAACGCACATTGCGGTCTTTGGACTGGTTAAATCCTGGACCACGCCTGGTCGAAAGTTGGTACGTTAAACACAATACCAGACTGCCGCTGGGTGACGCGCGCGGCGTGTTGTATGGGGGGTGGTGGTGGTGGTGTATATCATCATCATCCCTTCCACGACGCCGTCCGTCCCCGGGTCATGGCGAACGATTGAGCGTTCGTCGCGCCAGGCTCTTCGCGAGCGCTAGCGCGCGGCGTCGCTTGAAATAAGTCGATTTGATGGAAAAAGAAGCGCGTCGTTTCGCTTGCGTCGTTACTTACG
>JAPDSM010000020.1:333472-335972 GCA_028476575.1 Platygaster robiniae | reverse complement strand
GCGTTGCCCGTCAACGCGTTAGCGTGGCCACCCGTTCGTGAATGAATATGAACAGAAAAACGTGCGTCGCGCATGAATCCTTGGCGATTCGCGACAAGCATCGGTAGCTTGGGGAATTGCGCCGAGGCTATATCAAACGAGAGAAAAGAGTTAGCCGCGTCCTCGCGCGCGTTTCCTTTCGGGGGGACGCGTTAGCGAGATGCGTCGAGCAGCTCCCTGGTTGATCCTGCCAGTAGTCATATGCTTGTCTCAAAGATTAAGCCATGCATGTCTAAGTGCAAGCTAAACTAAAGTGAAACCGCGAATGGCTCATTAAATCAGTTATGGTTTCTTAGATCGTACCCCACTTTTACTTGGATAACTGTGGTAATTCTAGAGCTAATACATGCAACTCGAGTCCCGACCAGAGATGGGAGGGACGCTTTTATTAGATCAAAACCAATCGGTTCGGGGCGTTCCTTTCGGGGTTCGTTCTGGCCGTTTGTTCTGGTGACTCTGAATAACTTTGAGCTGATCGCACGGTCTAGCACCGGCGACGGATCTTTCAAATGTCTGCTTTATCAACTGTCGATGGTAGGCTCTGCGCCTACCATGGTTGTTACGGATAACGGGGAATCAGGGTTCGATTCCGGAGAGGGAGCCTGAGAAACGGCTACCACATCCAAGGAAGGCAGCAGGCGCGCAAATTACCCACTCCCGGCACGGGGAGGTAGTGACGAAAAATAACGATACGGGACTCATCCGAGGCCCCGTAATCGGAATGAGTACACTTTAAATCCTTTAACGAGGATCAATTGGAGGGCAAGTCTGGTGCCAGCAGCCGCGGTAATTCCAGCTCCAATAGCGTATATTAAAGTTGTTGCGGTTAAAAAGCTCGTAGTTGAATCTGTGCGCCACGCTGTTGGTTCGCCGCTCGCGGTGTTACTGGCAGTTCAGTGGCGCGTCCTACCGGTGGATGCGGTTCGGGCGTCGCCTCGTCGCGGGAGCCTCGCGCTCTCCGTGTGCGTGCGCGGTGTTCGGCGGTCCAAGATTAATCCCATCGCGGTGCTCTTCACCGAGTGTCGAGGTGGGCCGGTACGTTTACTTTGAACAAATTAGAGTGCTTAAAGCAGGCCTTACGCTGCCTGAATATTCTGTGCATGGAATAATGGAATAGGATCTCGGTTCTATTTTGTTGGTTTTCGGAAGCCCCGAGATAATGATTAATAGGGACAGATGGGGGCATTTGTATTGCGACGTTAGAGGTGAAATTCTTGGATCGTCGCAAGACAAACTGAAGCGAAAGCATTTGCCAAAAATGTTTTCATTAATCAAGAACGAAAGTTAGAGGTTCGAAGGCGATCAGATACCGCCCTAGTTCTAACCATAAACGATGCCAGCTAGCGATCCGCCGAAGTTCCTCCGATGACTCGGCGGGCAGCTTCCAGGAAACTAAAGCTTTTGGGTTCCGGGGGAAGTATGGTTGCAAAGCTGAAACTTAAAGGAATTGACGGAAGGGCACCACCAGGAGTGGAGCCTGCGGCTTAATTTGACTCAACACGGGAAACCTCACCAGGCCCAGACACTGGAAGGATTGACAGATTGATAGCTCTTTCTTGATTCAGTGGGTGGTGGTGCATGGCCGTTCTTAGTTGGTGGAGCGATTTGTCTGGTTAATTCCGATAACGAACGAGACTCTAGCCTGCTAAATAGGCGGAATTATGATATCCAGAAGATCGAAATCCGGCCCGGTGTCGCGTTCGCGCGCGTGCTTGCTCCTCGTGGGTTGGTCGCGTGTGGGCGTTGGCGTCGTGGTACGGGCGATTTTTACTATCGACGCAAAGTACAAACTCTTCTTAGAGGGACAAGCGACTTTTAGTCGCACGAAATTGAGCAATAACAGGTCTGTGATGCCCTTAGATGTTCTGGGCCGCACGCGCGCTACACTGAAGGAATCAGCGTGTCCTCTTTGGCCGAAAGGTCCGGGTAACCCGCTGAACCTCCTTCGTGATAGGGATTGGGGCTTGCAATTATTCCCCATGAACGAGGAATTCCCAGTAAGCGCGAGTCATAAGCTCGCGTTGATTACGTCCCTGCCCTTTGTACACACCGCCCGTCGCTACTACCGATTGAATGATTTAGTGAGGTCTTCGGACTGAAAGCGCCACGGTGTTTCGGCACTGTCGACGTAGACGGAAAGATGACCAAACTTGATTATTTAGAGGAAGTAAAAGTCGTAACAAGGTTTCCGTAGGTGAACCTGCGGAAGGATCATTAAAGTGGTGATTGAAAAACTCACACACGAAAAAGCAAAAGGGAACGCAAGCTAAATAAACGTAAAGAAAAAAAAATATATACAATACGGTAAAACGTATTGTGTGTATATAACCCGAAAGATGGTGATTTATGGAGGCGCGCGTACTAGCTACGCGCGCCGAAAGACCGATAGAGGCGATTGAAACGCGATCCTCTCTCAACCACGACACACACACACACACACACACTTCACCCCGAGTGAAGT
>JAPDSM010000020.1:323472-325972 GCA_028476575.1 Platygaster robiniae | reverse complement strand
TTAAACCAGAGTATAGTCGCTCGCGCATTGCTTTTCAAGTCCGCGGACCTATGCACTTTGTCCATGTTAAACCCCAGAGTATAGTCGCTCGCGCATTGCTTTTCAAGTCCGCGGACTTATGCACTTTGTCCATGTTAAACCCAGAGTATAGTCGCTCGCGCATTGCTTTTTAACTTGTAAAAATTCCTCGGGTACTAAGAGTTTAGTCGCTCGCGCATTGCTTTTAAAGTCCGCGGACTTATGCACTTTGTCCATGTTAAACCCAGAGTATAGTCGCTCGCGCATTGCTTTTCAAGTCCGCGGGACTTATGCACTTTGTCCATGTTAAACCCAGAGTATAGTCGCTCGCGCATTGCTTTTCAAGTCCGCGGACTTATGCACTTTGTCCATGTTAAACCCAGAGTATAGTCGCTCGCGCATTGCTTTTAACTTGAAAAATTCCTCGGGTACTAAGAGTTTAGTCCGCTCGCGCATTGCTTTTAAAGTCCGCGGACTTATGCACTTTGTCCATGTTAAACCCAGAGTATAGTCGCTCGCGCATTGCTTTTCAAGTCCGCGGACTTAAGCACTTTGTCCATGTGTAAACCCAGAGTATAGTCGCTCGCGCATTGCTTTTCAAGTCCGCGGACTTATGCACTTTGTCCATGTTAACCCAGAGTATAGTCGCTCGCGCATTGCTTTTCAAGTCCGCGGGACTTAGGCACTTTGTCCATGTAAACCCAGAGTATAGTCGCTCGCGCATTGCTTTTCAAGTCCGCGGACTTATGCACTTTGTCCATGTTAAACCCAGAGTATAGTCGCTCGCGCATTGCTTTTTAACTTGTAAAAATTCCTCGGGTACTAAGAGTTTAGTCGCTCGCGCATTGCTTTTCAAGTCCGCGGACTTATGCACTTTGTCCATGTTAAACCCAGAGTATAGTCGCTCGCGCATTGCTTTTCAAGTCCGCGGACTTATGCACTTTGTCCATGTTAAACCCAGAGTATAGTCGCTCGCGCATTGCTTTTCAAGTCCGCGGACTTATGCACTTTGTCCATGTTAAACCCAGAGTATAGTCGCTCGCGCATTGCTTTTCATGTCCGCGGACTATGCACATTGTCCATGTTAAACCCAGAGTATAGTCGCTCGCGCATTGCTTTTTAACTTGTAAAAATTCCTCGGGTACTAAGAGTTTAGTCGCTCGCGCATTGCTTTTCAAGTCCGCGGACTTATGCACTTTGTCCCTGTTAAACCCAGAGTATAGTCGCTCGCGCATTGCTTTTTAACTTGTAAAAATTCCTCGGGTACTAAGAGTTTAGTCGCTCGCGCATTGCCTTTTCAAGTCCGCGGACTTATGCACTTTGTCCATGTTAAACCCAGAGTATAGTCGCTCGCGCATTGCTTTTCAAGTCCGCGGACTTATGCACTTTGTCCATGTTAAACCCAGAGTATAGTCGCTCGCGCATTGCTTTTCAAGTCCGCGGACTTATGCACTTTGTCCATGTTAAACCCAGAGTATAGTCGCTCGCGCATTGCTTTTTAACTTGTAAAAAGTCCTCGGGTACTAAGAGTTTAGGCGCTCGCGCATTGCTTTTAAAGTCCGCGGACTTATGCACTTTGTCCATGTTAAACCCAGAGTATAGTCGCTCGCGCATTGCTTTTCAAGTCCGCGGACTTAAGCACTTTGTCCATGTTAAACCCAGAGTATAGTCGCTCGCGCATTGCTTTTCAAGTCCGCGGACTTAAGCACTTTGTCCATGTTACACCCAGAGTATAGTCGCTCGCGCATTGCTTTTCAAGTCCGCGGACTAAGCACTTTGTCCATGTTAAACCCAGAGTATAGTCGCTCGCGCATTGCTTTTTAACTTGTAAAAATTCCTCGGGTACTAAGAGTTTAGTCGCTCGCGCATTGCTTTTAAAGTCCGCGGACTTATGCACTTTGTCCATGTTAAACCCAGAGTATAGTCGCTCGCGCATTGCTTTTCAAGTCCGCGGACTATGCACTTTGTCCATGTTAAACCCAGAGTATAGTCGCTCGCGCATTGCTTTTCAAGTCCGCGGACTTATGCACTTTGTCCATGTTAAACCCAGAGTATAGTCGCTCGCGCATTGCTTTTAACTTGTAAAAATTCCTCGGGTACTAAGAGTTTAGTCGCTCGCGCATTGCTTTTCAAGTCCGCGGACTATGCACTTTGTCCATGTTAAACCCAGAGTATAGTCGCTCGCGCATTGCTTTTCAAGTCCGCGGACTTATGCACTTTGTCCATGTTAAACCAGAGTATAGTCGCTCGCGCATTGCTTTTTAACTTGTAAAAATTCCTCGGGTACTAAGAGTTTAGTCGCTCGCGCATTGCGTTTAAAGTCCGCGGACTTATGCACTTTGTCCATGTTAAACCCAGAGTATAGTCGCTCGCGCATTGCTTTTCAAGTCCGCGGACTTAAGCACTTTGTCCATGTTAAACCCAGAGTATAGTCGCTCGCGCATTGCTTTTCAAGTCCGCGGACTTATGCACTTTGTCCATG
>JAPDSM010000020.1:291145-322972 GCA_028476575.1 Platygaster robiniae | reverse complement strand
TAAGTCCGCGGACTTGAAAAGCAATGCGCGAGCGACTATACTCTGGGTTTAACATGGACAAAGTGCTTAAGTCCGCGGACTTGAAAAGCAATGCGCGAGCGACTATACTCTGGGTTTAACATGGACAAAGTGCATAAGTCCGCGGACTTGAAAAGCAATGCGCGAGCGACTATACTCTGGGTTTAACATGGACAAAGTGCTTAAGTCCGCGGACTTGAAAAGCAATGCGCGAGCGACTATACTCTGGGTTTAACATGGACAAAGTGCATAAGTCCGCGGACTTTAAAAGCAATGCGCGAGCGACTAAACTCTTAGTACCCGAGGAATTTTTACAAGTTAAAAAGCAATGCGCGAGCGACTATACTCTGGGTTTAACATGGACAAAGTGCTTAAGTCCGCGGACTTGAAAAGCAATGCGCGAGCGACTATACTCTGGGTGTAACATGGACAAAGTGCTTAAGTCCGCGGACTTGAAAAGCAATGCGCGAGCGACTATACTCTGGGTTTAACATGGACAAAGTGCTTAAGTCCGCGGACTTGAAAAGCAATGCGCGAGCGACTATACTCTGGGTTTAACATGGACAAAGTGCATAAGTCCGCGGACTTTAAAAGCAATGCGCGAGCGACTAAACTCTTAGTACCCGAGGACTTTTTACAAGTTAAAAAGCAATGCGCGAGCGACTATACTCTGGGTTTAACATGGACAAAGTGCATAAGTCCGCGGACTTGAAAAGCAATGCGCGAGCGACTATACTCTGGGTTTAACATGGACAAAGTGCATAAGTCCGCGGACTTGAAAAGCAATGCGCGAGCGACTATACTCTGGGTTTAACATGGACAAAGTGCATAAGTCCGCGGACTTGAAAAGCAATGCGCGAGCGACTAAACTCTTAGTACCCGAGGAATTTTTACAAGTTAAAAAGCAATGCGCGAGCGACTATACTCTGGGTTTAACATGGACAAAGTGCATAAGTCCGCGGACTTGAAAAGCAATGCGCGAGCGACTAAACTCTTAGTACCCGAGGAATTTTTACAAGTTAAAAAGCAATGCGCGAGCGACTATACTCTGGGTTTAACATGGACAAAGTGCATAAGTCCGCGGACTTGAAAAGCAATGCGCGAGCGACTAAACTCTTAGTACCCGAGGAATTTTTACAAGTTAAAAAGCAATGCGCGAGCGACTATACTCTGGGTTTAACATGGACAATGTGCATAAGTCCGCGGACATGAAAAGCAATGCGCGAGCGACTATACTCTGGGTTTAACATGGACAAAGTGCATAAGTCCGCGGACTTGAAAAGCAATGCGCGAGCGACTATACTCTGGGTTTAACATGGACAAAGTGCATAAGTCCGCGGACTTGAAAAGCAATGCGCGAGCGACTATACTCTGGGTTTAACATGGACAAAGTGCATAAGTCCGCGGACTTGAAAAGCAATGCGCGAGCGACTAAACTCTTAGTACCCGAGGAATTTTTACAAGTTAAAAAGCAATGCGCGAGCGACTATACTCTGGGTTTAACATGGACAAAGTGCATAAGTCCGCGGACTTGAAAAGCAATGCGCGAGCGACTATACTCTGGGTTTAACATGGACAAAGTGCATAAGTCCGCGGACTTGAAAAGCAATGCGCGAGCGACTATACTCTGGGTTTAACATGGACAAAGTGCATAAGTCCGCGGACTTGAAAAGCAATGCGCGAGCGACTATACTCTGGGTTTAACATGGACAAAGTGCTTAAGTCCGCGGACTTGAAAAGCAATGCGCGAGCGACTATACTCTGGGTTTAACATGGACAAAGTGCATAAGTCCGCGGACTTTAAAAGCAATGCGCGAGCGACTAAACTCTTAGTACCCGAGGAATTTTTACAAGTTAAAAAGCAATGCGCGAGCGACTATACTCTGGGTTTAACATGGACAAAGTGCATAAGTCCGCGGACTTGAAAAGCAATGCGCGAGCGACTATACTCTGGGTTTAACATGGACAAAGTGCATAAGTCCGCGGACTTGAAAAGCAATGCGCGAGCGACTATACTCTGGGTTTAACATGGACAAAGTGCATAAGTCCGCGGACTTTAAAAGCAATGCGCGAGCGACTAAACTCTTAGTACCCGAGGAATTTTTACAAGTTAAAAAGCAATGCGCGAGCGACTATACTCTGGGTTTAACATGGACAAAGTGCATAAGTCCGCGGACTTGAAAAGCAATGCGCGAGCGACTATACTCTGGGTTTAACATGGACAAAGTGCATAAGTCCGCGGACTTGAAAAGCAATGCGCGAGCGACTATACTCTGGGTTTAACATGGACAAAGTGCATAAGTCCGCGGACTTGAAAAGCAATGCGCGAGCGACTAAACTCTTAGTACCCGAGGAATTTTTACAAGTTAAAAAGCAATGCGCGAGCGACTATACTCTGGGTTTAACATGGACAAAGTGCTTAAGTCCGCGGACTTAAAAAGCAATGCGCGAGCGACTATACTCTGGTTTAACATGGACAAAGTGCATAAGTCCGCGGACTTGAAAAGCAATGCGCGAGCGACTAAGCTCTTAGTACCCGAGGAATTTTTACAAGTTAAAAAGCAATGCGCGAGCGACTATACTCTGGGTTTAACATGGACAAAGTGCATAAGTCCGCGGACTTGAAAAGCAATGCGCGAGCGACTAAACTCTTAGTACCCGAGGAATTTTTACAAGTTAAAAAGCAATGCGCGAGCGACTATACTCTGGGTTTAACATGGACAATGTGCATAAGTCCGCGGACATGAAAAGCAATGCGCGAGCGACTATACTCTGGGTTTAACATGGACAAAGTGCATAAGTCCGCGGACTTGAAAAGCAATGCGCGAGCGACTATACTCTGGGTTTAACATGGACAAAGTGCATAAGTCCGCGGACTTGAAAAGCAATGCGCGAGCGACTATACTCTGGGTTTAACATGGACAAAGTGCATAAGTCCGCGGACTTGAAAAGCAATGCGCGAGCGACTAAACTCTTAGTACCCGAGGAATTTTTACAAGTTAAAAAGCAATGCGCGAGCGACTATACTCTGGGTTTAACATGGACAAAGTGCATAAGTCCGCGGACTTGAAAAGCAATGCGCGAGCGACTATACTCTGGGTTTAACATGGACAAAGTGCATAAGTCCGCGGACTTGAAAAGCAATGCGCGAGCGACTATACTCTGGGTTTAACATGGACAAAGTGCTTAAGTCCGCGGACTTGAAAAGCAATGCGCGAGCGACTATACTCTGGGTTTAACATGGACAAAGTGCATAAGTCCGCGGACTTGAAAAGCAATGCGCGAGCGACTAAACTCTTAGTACCCGAGGAATTTTTACAAGTTAAAAAGCAATGCGCGAGCGACTATACTCTGGGTTTAACATGGACAAAGTGCATAAGTCCGCGGACTTGAAAAGCAATGCGCGAGCGTCTATACTCTGGGTTTAACATGGACAAAGTGCATAAGTCCGCGGACTTGAAAAGCAATGCGCGAGCGACTATACTCTGGGTTTAACATGGACAAAGTGCTTAAGTCCGCGGACTTGAAAAGCAATGCGCGAGCGACTATACTCTGGGTTTAACATGGACAAAGTGCTTAAGTCCGCGGACTTGAAAAGCAATGCGCGAGCGACTATACTCTGGGTTTAACATGGACAAAGTGCTTAAGTCCGCGGACTTGAAAAGCAATGCGCGAGCGACTATACTCTGGGTTTAACATGGACAAAGTGCATAAGTCCGCGGACTTGAAAAGCAATGCGCGAGCGACTATACTCTGGGTTTAACATGGACAAAGTGCTTAAGTCCGCGGACTTGAAAAGCAATGCGCGAGCGACTATACTCTGGGTTTAACATGGACAAAGTGCATAAGTCCGCGGACTTTAAAAGCAATGCGCGAGCGACTAAACTCTTAGTACCCGAGGAATTTTTACAAGTTAAAAAGCAATGCGCGAGCGACTATACTCTGGGTTTAACATGGACAAAGTGCTTAAGTCCGCGGACTTGAAAAGCAATGCGCGAGCGACTATACTCTGGGTGTAACATGGACAAAGTGCTTAAGTCCGCGGACTTGAAAAGCAATGCGCGAGCGACTATACTCTGGGTTTAACATGGACAAAGTGCTTAAGTCCGCGGACTTGAAAAGCAATGCGCGAGCGACTATACTCTGGGTTTAACATGGACAAAGTGCATAAGTCCGCGGACTTTAAAAGCAATGCGCGAGCGACTAAACTCTTAGTACCCGAGGACTTTTTACAAGTTAAAAAGCAATGCGCGAGCGACTATACTCTGGGTTTAACATGGACAAAGTGCATAAGTCCGCGGACTTGAAAAGCAATGCGCGAGCGACTATACTCTGGGTTTAACATGGACAAAGTGCATAAGTCCGCGGACTTGAAAAGCAATGCGCGAGCGACTATACTCTGGGTTTAACATGGACAAAGTGCATAAGTCCGCGGACTTGAAAAGCAATGCGCGAGCGACTAAACTCTTAGTACCCGAGGAATTTTTACAAGTTAAAAAGCAATGCGCGAGCGACTATACTCTGGGTTTAACATGGACAAAGTGCATAAGTCCGCGGACTTGAAAAGCAATGCGCGAGCGACTAAACTCTTAGTACCCGAGGAATTTTTACAAGTTAAAAAGCAATGCGCGAGCGACTATACTCTGGGTTTAACATGGACAAAGTGCATAAGTCCGCGGACTTGAAAAGCAATGCGCGAGCGACTAAACTCTTAGTACCCGAGGAATTTTTACAAGTTAAAAAGCAATGCGCGAGCGACTATACTCTGGGTTTAACATGGACAATGTGCATAAGTCCGCGGACATGAAAAGCAATGCGCGAGCGACTATACTCTGGGTTTAACATGGACAAAGTGCATAAGTCCGCGGACTTGAAAAGCAATGCGCGAGCGACTATACTCTGGGTTTAACATGGACAAAGTGCATAAGTCCGCGGACTTGAAAAGCAATGCGCGAGCGACTATACTCTGGGTTTAACATGGACAAAGTGCATAAGTCCGCGGACTTGAAAAGCAATGCGCGAGCGACTAAACTCTTAGTACCCGAGGAATTTTTACAAGTTAAAAAGCAATGCGCGAGCGACTATACTCTGGGTTTAACATGGACAAAGTGCATAAGTCCGCGGACTTGAAAAGCAATGCGCGAGCGACTATACTCTGGGTTTAACATGGACAAAGTGCATAAGTCCGCGGACTTGAAAAGCAATGCGCGAGCGACTATACTCTGGGTTTAACATGGACAAAGTGCATAAGTCCGCGGACTTGAAAAGCAATGCGCGAGCGACTATACTCTGGGTTTAACATGGACAAAGTGCTTAAGTCCGCGGACTTGAAAAGCAATGCGCGAGCGACTATACTCTGGGTTTAACATGGACAAAGTGCATAAGTCCGCGGACTTTAAAAGCAATGCGCGAGCGACTAAACTCTTAGTACCCGAGGAATTTTTACAAGTTAAAAAGCAATGCGCGAGCGACTATACTCTGGGTTTAACATGGACAAAGTGCATAAGTCCGCGGACTTGAAAAGCAATGCGCGAGCGACTATACTCTGGGTTTAACATGGACAAAGTGCATAAGTCCGCGGACTTGAAAAGCAATGCGCGAGCGACTATACTCTGGGTTTAACATGGACAAAGTGCATAAGTCCGCGGACTTTAAAAGCAATGCGCGAGCGACTAAACTCTTAGTACCCGAGGAATTTTTACAAGTTAAAAAGCAATGCGCGAGCGACTATACTCTGGGTTTAACATGGACAAAGTGCATAAGTCCGCGGACTTGAAAAGCAATGCGCGAGCGACTATACTCTGGGTTTAACATGGACAAAGTGCATAAGTCCGCGGACTTGAAAAGCAATGCGCGAGCGACTATACTCTGGGTTTAACATGGACAAAGTGCATAAGTCCGCGGACTTGAAAAGCAATGCGCGAGCGACTAAACTCTTAGTACCCGAGGAATTTTTACAAGTTAAAAAGCAATGCGCGAGCGACTATACTCTGGGTTTAACATGGACAAAGTGCTTAAGTCCGCGGACTTAAAAAGCAATGCGCGAGCGACTATACTCTGGGTTTAACATGGACAAAGTGCATAAGTCCGCGGACTTGAAAAGCAATGCGCGAGCGACTAAGCTCTTAGTACCCGAGGAATTTTTACAAGTTAAAAAGCAATGCGCGAGCGACTATACTCTGGGTTTAACATGGACAAAGTGCATAAGTCCGCGGACTTGAAAAGCAATGCGCGAGCGACTAAACTCTTAGTACCCGAGGAATTTTTACAAGTTAAAAAGCAATGCGCGAGCGACTATACTCTGGGTTTAACATGGACAAAGTGCATAAGTCCGCGGACTTGAAAAGCAATGCGCGAGCGACTAAACTCTTAGTACCCGAGGAATTTTTACAAGTTAAAAAGCAATGCGCGAGCGACTATACTCTGGGTTTAACATGGACAATGTGCATAAGTCCGCGGACATGAAAAGCAATGCGCGAGCGACTATACTCTGGGTTTAACATGGACAAAGTGCATAAGTCCGCGGACTTGAAAAGCAATGCGCGAGCGACTATACTCTGGGTTTAACATGGACAAAGTGCATAAGTCCGCGGACTTGAAAAGCAATGCGCGAGCGACTATACTCTGGGTTTAACATGGACAAAGTGCATAAGTCCGCGGACTTGAAAAGCAATGCGCGAGCGACTAAACTCTTAGTACCCGAGGAATTTTTACAAGTTAAAAAGCAATGCGCGAGCGACTATACTCTGGGTTTAACATGGACAAAGTGCATAAGTCCGCGGACTTGAAAAGCAATGCGCGAGCGACTATACTCTGGGTTTAACATGGACAAAGTGCATAAGTCCGCGGACTTGAAAAGCAATGCGCGAGCGACTATACTCTGGGTTTAACATGGACAAAGTGCATAAGTCCGCGGACTTGAAAAGCAATGCGCGAGCGACTATACTCTGGGTTTAACATGGACAAAGTGCTTAAGTCCGCGGACTTGAAAAGCAATGCGCGAGCGACTATACTCTGGGTTTAACATGGACAAAGTGCATAAGTCCGCGGACTTTAAAAGCAATGCGCGAGCGACTAAACTCTTAGTTCCCGAGGAATTTTTACAAGTTAAAAAGCAATGCGCGAGCGACTATACTCTGGGTTTAACATGGACAAAGTGCATAAGTCCGCGGACTTGAAAAGCAATGCGCGAGCGACTATACTCTGGGTTTAACATGGACAAAGTGCATAAGTCCGCGGACTTGAAAAGCAATGCGCGAGCGACTATACTCTGGGTTTAACATGGACAAAGTGCATAAGTCCGCGGACTTTAAAAGCAATGCGCGAGCGACTAAACTCTTAGTACCCGAGGAATTTTTACAAGTTAAAAAGCAATGCGCGAGCGACTATACTCTGGGTTTAACATGGACAAAGTGCATAAGTCCGCGGACTTGAAAAGCAATGCGCGAGCGACTATACTCTGGGTTTAACATGGACAAAGTGCATAAGTCCGCGGACTTGAAAAGCAATGCGCGAGCGACTATACTCTGGGTTTAACATGGACAAAGTGCATAAGTCCGCGGACTTGAAAAGCAATGCGCGAGCGACTATACTCTGGGTTTAACATGGACAAAGTGCTTAAGTCCGCGGACTTGAAAAGCAATGCGCGAGCGACTATACTCTGGGTTTAACATGGACAAAGTGCATAAGTCCGCGGACTTTAAAAGCAATGCGCGAGCGACTAAACTCTTAGTACCCGAGGAATTTTTACAAGTTAAAAAGCAATGCGCGAGCGACTATACTCTGGGTTTAACATGAACAAAGTGCATAAGTCCGCGGACTTGAAAAGCAATGCGCGAGCGACTATACTCTGGGTTTAACATGGACAAAGTGCATAAGTCCGCGGACTTGAAAAGCAATGCGCGAGCGACTATACTCTGGGTTTAACATGGACAAAGTGCATAAGTCCGCGGACTTGAAAAGCAATGCGCGAGCGACTATACTCTGGGTTTAACATGGACAAAGTGCATAAGTCCGCGGACTTGAAAAGCAATGCGCGAGCGACTAAACTCTTAGTACCCGAGGAATTTTTACAAGTTAAAAAGCAATGCGCGAGCGACTATACTCTGGGTTTAACATGGACAAAGTGCTTAAGTCCGCGGACTTAAAAAGCAATGCGCGAGCGACTATACTCTGGGTTTAACATGGACAAAGTGCATAAGTCCGCGGACTTGAAAAGCAATGCGCGAGCGACTAAGCTCTTAGTACCCGAGGAATTTTTACAAGTTAAAAAGCAATGCGCGAGCGACTATACTCTGGGTTTAACATGGACAAAGTGCATAAGTCCGCGGACTTGAAAAGCAATGCGCGAGCGACTAAACTCTTAGTACCCGAGGAATTTTTACAAGTTAAAAAGCAATGCGCGAGCGACTATACTCTGGGTTTAACATGGACAAAGTGCATAAGTCCGCGGACTTGAAAAGCAATGCGCGAGCGACTAAACTCTTAGTACCCGAGGAATTTTTACAAGTTAAAAAGCAATGCGCGAGCGACTATACTCTGGGTTTAACATGGACAATGTGCATAAGTCCGCGGACATGAAAAGCAATGCGCGAGCGACTATACTCTGGGTTTAACATGGACAAAGTGCATAAGTCCGCGGACTTGAAAAGCAATGCGCGAGCGACTATACTCTGGGTTTAACATGGACAAAGTGCATAAGTCCGCGGACTTGAAAAGCAATGCGCGAGCGACTATACTCTGGGTTTAACATGGACAAAGTGCATAAGTCCGCGGACTTGAAAAGCAATGCGCGAGCGACTAAACTCTTAGTACCCGAGGAATTTTTACAAGTTAAAAAGCAATGCGCGAGCGACTATACTCTGGGTTTAACATGGACAAAGTGCATAAGTCCGCGGACTTGAAAAGCAATGCGCGAGCGACTATACTCTGGGTTTAACATGGACAAAGTGCATAAGTCCGCGGACTTGAAAAGCAATGCGCGAGCGACTATACTCTGGGTTTAACATGGACAAAGTGCATAAGTCCGCGGACTTGAAAAGCAATGCGCGAGCGACTAAACTCTTAGTACCCGAGGAATTTTTACAAGTTAAAAAGCAATGCGCGAGCGACTATACTCTGGGTTTAACATGGACAAAGTGCTTAAGTCCGCGGACTTAAAAAGCAATGCGCGAGCGACTATACTCTGGGTTTAACATGGACAAAGTGCATAAGTCCGCGGACTTGAAAAGCAATGCGCGAGCGACTAAGCTCTTAGTACCCGAGGAATTTTTACAAGTTAAAAAGCAATGCGCGAGCGACTATACTCTGGGTTTAACATGGACAAAGTGCATAAGTCCGCGGACTTGAAAAGCAATGCGCGAGCGACTAAACTCTTAGTACCCGAGGTATTTTTACAAGTTAAAAAGCAATGCGCGAGCGACTATACTCTGGGTTTAACATGGACAAAGTGCATAAGTCCGCGGACTTGAAAAGCAATGCGCGAGCGACTAAACTCTTAGTACCCGAGGAATTTTTACAAGTTAAAAAGCAATGCGCGAGCGACTATACTCTGGGTTTAACATGGACAATGTGCATAAGTCCGCGGACTTTAAAAGCAATGCGCGAGCGACTAAACTCTTAGTACCCGAGGAATTTTTACAAGTTAAAAAGCAATGCGCGAGCGACTATACTCTGGGTTTAACATGGACAAAGTGCATAAGTCCGCGGACTTGAAAAGCAATGCGCGAGCGACTATACTCTGGGTTTAACATGGACAAAGTGCATAAGTCCGCGGACTTGAAAAGCAATGCGCGAGCGACTATACTCTGGGTTTAACATGGACAAAGTGCATAAGTCCGCGGACTTTAAAAGCAATGCGCGAGCGACTAAACTCTTAGTACCCGAGGAATTTTTACAAGTTAAAAAGCAATGCGCGAGCGACTATACTCTGGGTTTAACATGGACAAAGTGCATAAGTCCGCGGACTTGAAAAGCAATGCGCGAGCGACTATACTCTGGGTTTAACATGGACAAAGTGCATAAGTCCGCGGACTTGAAAAGCAATGCGCGAGCGACTATACTCTGGGTTTAACATGGACAAAGTGCATAAGTCCGCGGACTTGAAAAGCAATGCGCGAGCGACTAAACTCTTAGTACCCGAGGAATTTTTACAAGTTAAAAAGCAATGCGCGAGCGACTATACTCTGGGTTTAACATGGACAAAGTGCTTAAGTCCGCGGACTTAAAAAGCAATGCGCGAGCGACTATACTCTGGGTTTAACATGGACAAAGTGCATAAGTCCGCGGACTTGAAAAGCAATGCGCGAGCGACTAAGCTCTTAGTACCCGAGGAATTTTTACAAGTTAAAAAGCAATGCGCGAGCGACTATACTCTGGGTTTAACATGGACAAAGTGCATAAGTCCGCGGACTTGAAAAGCAATGCGCGAGCGACTAAACTCTTAGTACCCGAGGAATTTTTACAAGTTAAAAAGCAATGCGCGAGCGACTATACTCTGGGTTTAACATGGACAAAGTGCATAAGTCCGCGGACTTGAAAAGCAATGCGCGAGCGACTAAACTCTTAGTACCCGAGGAATTTTTACAAGTTAAAAAGCAATGCGCGAGCGACTATACTCTGGGTTTAACATGGACAATGTGCATAAGTCCGCGGACATGAAAAGCAATGCGCGAGCGACTATACTCTGGGTTTAACATGGACAAAGTGCATAAGTCCGCGGACTTGAAAAGCAATGCGCGAGCGACTATACTCTGGGTTTAACATGGACAAAGTGCATAAGTCCGCGGACTTGAAAAGCAATGCGCGAGCGACTATACTCTGGGTTTAACATGGACAAAGTGCATAAGTCCGCGGACTTGAAAAGCAATGCGCGAGCGACTAAACTCTTAGTACCCGAGGAATTTTTACAAGTTAAAAAGCAATGCGCGAGCGACTATACTCTGGGTTTAACATGGACAAAGTGCATAAGTCCGCGGACTTGAAAAGCAATGCGCGAGCGACTATACTCTGGGTTTAACATGGACAAAGTGCATAAGTCCGCGGACTTGAAAAGCAATGCGCGAGCGACTATACTCTGGGTTTAACATGGACAAAGTGCATAAGTCCGCGGACTTGAAAAGCAATGCGCGAGCGACTATACTCTGGGTTTAACATGGACAAAGTGCTTAAGTCCGCGGACTTGAAAAGCAATGCGCGAGCGACTATACTCTGGGTTTAACATGGACAAAGTGCATAAGTCCGCGGACTTTAAAAGCAATGCGCGAGCGACTAAACTCTTAGTACCCGAGGAATTTTTACAAGTTAAAAAGCAATGCGCGAGCGACTATACTCTGGGTTTAACATGGACAAAGTGCATAAGTCCGCGGACTTGAAAAGCAATGCGCGAGCGACTATACTCTGGGTTTAACATGGACAAAGTGCATAAGTCCGCGGACTTGAAAAGCAATGCGCGAGCGACTATACTCTGGGTTTAACATGGACAAAGTGCATAAGTCCGCGGACTTTAAAAGCAATGCGCGAGCGACTAAACTCTTAGTACCCGAGGAATTTTTACAAGTTAAAAAGCAATGCGCGAGCGACTATACTCTGGGTTTAACATGGACAAAGTGCATAAGTCCGCGGACTTGAAAAGCAATGCGCGAGCGACTATACTCTGGGTTTAACATGGACAAAGTGCATAAGTCCGCGGACTTGAAAAGCAATGCGCGAGCGACTATACTCTGGGTTTAACATGGACAAAGTGCATAAGTCCGCGGACTTGAAAAGCAATGCGCGAGCGACTATACTCTGGGTTTAACATGGACAAAGTGCTTAAGTCCGCGGACTTGAAAAGCAATGCGCGAGCGACTATACTCTGGGTTTAACATGGACAAAGTGCATAAGTCCGCGGACTTTAAAAGCAATGCGCGAGCGACTAAACTCTTAGTACCCGAGGAATTTTTACAAGTTAAAAAGCAATGCGCGAGCGACTATACTCTGGGTTTAACATGAACAAAGTGCATAAGTCCGCGGACTTGAAAAGCAATGCGCGAGCGACTATACTCTGGGTTTAACATGGACAAAGTGCATAAGTCCGCGGACTTGAAAAGCAATGCGCGAGCGACTATACTCTGGGTTTAACATGGACAAAGTGCATAAGTCCGCGGACTTGAAAAGCAATGCGCGAGCGACTATACTCTGGGTTTAACATGGACAAAGTGCATAAGTCCGCGGACTTGAAAAGCAATGCGCGAGCGACTAAACTCTTAGTACCCGAGGAATTTTTACAAGTTAAAAAGCAATGCGCGAGCGACTATACTCTGGGTTTAACATGGACAAAGTGCTTAAGTCCGCGGACTTAAAAAGCAATGCGCGAGCGACTATACTCTGGGTTTAACATGGACAAAGTGCATAAGTCCGCGGACTTGAAAAGCAATGCGCGAGCGACTAAGCTCTTAGTACCCGAGGAATTTTTACAAGTTAAAAAGCAATGCGCGAGCGACTATACTCTGGGTTTAACATGGACAAAGTGCATAAGTCCGCGGACTTGAAAAGCAATGCGCGAGCGACTAAACTCTTAGTACCCGAGGAATTTTTACAAGTTAAAAAGCAATGCGCGAGCGACTATACTCTGGGTTTAACATGGACAAAGTGCATAAGTCCGCGGACTTGAAAAGCAATGCGCGAGCGACTAAACTCTTAGTACCCGAGGAATTTTTACAAGTTAAAAAGCAATGCGCGAGCGACTATACTCTGGGTTTAACATGGACAATGTGCATAAGTCCGCGGACATGAAAAGCAATGCGCGAGCGACTATACTCTGGGTTTAACATGGACAAAGTGCATAAGTCCGCGGACTTGAAAAGCAATGCGCGAGCGACTATACTCTGGGTTTAACATGGACAAAGTGCATAAGTCCGCGGACTTGAAAAGCAATGCGCGAGCGACTATACTCTGGGTTTAACATGGACAAAGTGCATAAGTCCGCGGACTTGAAAAGCAATGCGCGAGCGACTAAACTCTTAGTACCCGAGGAATTTTTACAAGTTAAAAAGCAATGCGCGAGCGACTATACTCTGGGTTTAACATGGACAAAGTGCATAAGTCCGCGGACTTGAAAAGCAATGCGCGAGCGACTATACTCTGGGTTTAACATGGACAAAGTGCATAAGTCCGCGGACTTGAAAAGCAATGCGCGAGCGACTATACTCTGGGTTTAACATGGACAAAGTGCATAAGTCCGCGGACTTGAAAAGCAATGCGCGAGCGACTAAACTCTTAGTACCCGAGGAATTTTTACAAGTTAAAAAGCAATGCGCGAGCGACTATACTCTGGGTTTAACATGGACAAAGTGCTTAAGTCCGCGGACTTAAAAAGCAATGCGCGAGCGACTATACTCTGGGTTTAACATGGACAAAGTGCATAAGTCCGCGGACTTGAAAAGCAATGCGCGAGCGACTAAGCTCTTAGTACCCGAGGAATTTTTACAAGTTAAAAAGCAATGCGCGAGCGACTATACTCTGGGTTTAACATGGACAAAGTGCATAAGTCCGCGGACTTGAAAAGCAATGCGCGAGCGACTAAACTCTTAGTACCCGAGGTATTTTTACAAGTTAAAAAGCAATGCGCGAGCGACTATACTCTGGGTTTAACATGGACAAAGTGCATAAGTCCGCGGACTTGAAAAGCAATGCGCGAGCGACTAAACTCTTAGTACCCGAGGAATTTTTACAAGTTAAAAAGCAATGCGCGAGCGACTATACTCTGGGTTTAACATGGACAATGTGCATAAGTCCGCGGACATGAAAAGCAATGCGCGAGCGACTATACTCTGGGTTTAACATGGACAAAGTGCATAAGTCCGCGGACTTGAAAAGCAATGCGCGAGCGACTATACTCTGGGTTTAACATGGACAAAGTGCATAAGTCCGCGGACTTGAAAAGCAATGCGCGAGCGACTATACTCTGGGTTTAACATGGACAAAGTGCATAAGTCCGCGGACTTGAAAAGCAATGCGCGAGCGACTAAACTCTTAGTACCCGAGGAATTTTTACAAGTTAAAAAGCAATGCGCGAGCGACTATACTCTGGGTTTAACATGGACAAAGTGCATAAGTCCGCGGACTTGAAAAGCAATGCGCGAGCGACTATACTCTGGGTTTAACATGGACAAAGTGCATAAGTCCGCGGACTTGAAAAGCAATGCGCGAGCGACTATACTCTGGGTTTAACATGGACAAAGTGCATAAGTCCGCGGACTTGAAAAGCAATGCGCGAGCGACTATACTCTGGGTTTAACATGGACAAAGTGCTTAAGTCCGCGGACTTGAAAAGCAATGCGCGAGCGACTATACTCTGGGTTTAACATGGACAAAGTGCATAAGTCCGCGGACTTTAAAAGCAATGCGCGAGCGACTAAACTCTTAGTACCCGAGGAATTTTTACAAGTTAAAAAGCAATGCGCGAGCGACTATACTCTGGGTTTAACATGGACAAAGTGCATAAGTCCGCGGACCTGAAAAGCAATGCGCGAGCGACTATACTCTGGGTTTAACATGGACAAAGTGCATAAGTCCGCGGACTTGAAAAGCAATGCGCGAGCGACTATACTCTGGGTTTAACATGGACAAAGTGCATAAGTCCGCGGACTTTAAAAGCAATGCGCGAGCGACTAAACTCTTAGTACCCGAGGAATTTTTACAAGTTAAAAAGCAATGCGCGAGCGACTATACTCTGGGTTTAACATGGACAAAGTGCATAAGTCCGCGGACTTGAAAAGCAATGCGCGAGCGACTATACTCTGGGTTTAACATGGACAAAGTGCATAAGTCCGCGGACTTGAAAAGCAATGCGCGAGCGACTATACTCTGGGTTTAACATGGACAAAGTGCATAAGTCCGCGGACTTGAAAAGCAATGCGCGAGCGACTATACTCTGGGTTTAACATGGACAAAGTGCTTAAGTCCGCGGACTTGAAAAGCAATGCGCGAGCGACTATACTCTGGGTTTAACATGGACAAAGTGCATAAGTCCGCGGACTTTAAAAGCAATGCGCGAGCGACTAAACTCTTAGTACCCGAGGAATTTTTACAAGTTAAAAAGCAATGCGCGAGCGACTATACTCTGGGTTTAACATGGACAAAGTGCATAAGTCCGCGGACTTGAAAAGCAATGCGCGAGCGACTATACTCTGGGTTTAACATGGACAAAGTGCATAAGTCCGCGGACTTGAAAAGCAATGCGCGAGCGACTATACTCTGGGTTTAACATGGACAAAGTGCATAAGTCCGCGGACTTGAAAAGCAATGCGCGAGCGACTATACTCTGGGTTTAACATGGACAAAGTGCATAAGTCCGCGGACTTGAAAAGCAATGCGCGAGCGACTAAACTCTTAGTACCCGAGGAATTTTTACAAGTTAAAAAGCAATGCGCGAGCGACTATACTCTGGGTTTAACATGGACAAAGTGCTTAAGTCCGCGGACTTAAAAAGCAATGCGCGAGCGACTATACTCTGGGTTTAACATGGACAAAGTGCATAAGTCCGCGGACTTGAAAAGCAATGCGCGAGCGACTAAGCTCTTAGTACCCGAGGAATTTTTACAAGTTAAAAAGCAATGCGCGAGCGACTATACTCTGGGTTTAACATGGACAAAGTGCATAAGTCCGCGGACTTGAAAAGCAATGCGCGAGCGACTAAACTCTTAGTACCCGAGGAATTTTTACAAGTTAAAAAGCAATGCGCGAGCGACTATACTCTGGGTTTAACATGGACAAAGTGCATAAGTCCGCGGACTTGAAAAGCAATGCGCGAGCGACTAAACTCTTAGTACCCGAGGAATTTTTACAAGTTAAAAAGCAATGCGCGAGCGACTATACTCTGGGTTTAACATGGACAATGTGCATAAGTCCGCGGACATGAAAAGCAATGCGCGAGCGACTATACTCTGGGTTTAACATGGACAAAGTGCATAAGTCCGCGGACTTGAAAAGCAATGCGCGAGCGACTATACTCTGGGTTTAACATGGACAAAGTGCATAAGTCCGCGGACTTGAAAAGCAATGCGCGAGCGACTATACTCTGGGTTTAACATGGACAAAGTGCATAAGTCCGCGGACTTGAAAAGCAATGCGCGAGCGACTAAACTCTTAGTACCCGAGGAATTTTTACAAGTTAAAAAGCAATGCGCGAGCGACTATACTCTGGGTTTAACATGGACAAAGTGCATAAGTCCGCGGACTTGAAAAGCAATGCGCGAGCGACTATACTCTGGGTTTAACATGGACAAAGTGCATAAGTCCGCGGACTTGAAAAGCAATGCGCGAGCGACTATACTCTGGGTTTAACATGGACAAAGTGCATAAGTCCGCGGACTTGAAAAGCAATGCGCGAGCGACTATACTCTGGGTTTAACATGGACAAAGTGCTTAAGTCCGCGGACTTGAAAAGCAATGCGCGAGCGACTATACTCTGGGTTTAACATGGACAAAGTGCATAAGTCCGCGGACTTTAAAAGCAATGCGCGAGCGACTAAACTCTTAGTACCCGAGGAATTTTTACAAGTTAAAAAGCAATGCGCGAGCGACTAAACTCTTGATACTAGAGAATTTTTACAAGTTTAAAAGCAATGCGCGAGCGACTATACTCTGGGTTTAACATGGACAAAGTGCATAAGTCCGCGGACATGAAAAGCAATGCGCGAGCGACTATACTCTGGGTTTAACATGGACAAAGTGCATAAGTCCGCGGACTTGAAAAGCAATGCGCGAGCGACTATACTCTGGGTTTAACATGGACAAAGTGCATAAGTCCGCGGACTTGAAAAGCAATGCGCGAGCGACTATACTCTGGGTTTAACATGGACAAAGTGCATAAGTCCGCGGACTTGAAAAGCAATGCGCGAGCGACTATACTCTGGGTTTAACATGGACAAAGTGCATAAGTCCGCGGACTTGAAAAGCAATGCGCGAGCGACTAAACTCTTAGTACCCGAGGAATTTTTACAAGTTAAAAAGCAATGCGCGAGCGACTATACTCTGGGTTTAACATGGACAAAGTGCATAAGTCCGCGGACTTGAAAAGCAATGCGCGAGCGACTATACTCTGGGTTTAACATGGACAAAGTGCATAAGTCCGCGGACTTGAAAAGCAATGCGCGAGCGACTATACTCTGGGTTTAACATGGACAAAGTGCATAAGTCCGCGGACTTGAAAAGCAATGCGCGAGCGACTATACTCTGGGTTTAACATGGACAAAGTGCATAAGTCCGCGGACTTGAAAAGCAATGCGCGAGCGACTAAACTCTTAGTACCCGAGGAATTTTTACAAGTTAAAAAGCAATGCGCGAGCGACTATACTCTGGGTTTAACATGGACAAAGTGCATAAGTCCGCGGACTTGAAAAGCAATGCGCGAGCGACTATACTCTGGGTTTAACATGGACAAAGTGCATAAGTCCGCGGACTTGAAAAGCAATGCGCGAGCGACTATACTCTGGGTTTAACATGGACAAAGTGCATAAGTCCGCGGACTTGAAAAGCAATGCGCGAGCGACTATACTCTGGGTTTAACATGGACAAAGTGCATAAGTCCGCGGACATGAAAAGCAATGCGCGAGCGACTATACTCTGGGTTTAACATGGACAAAGTGCATAAGTCCGCGGACTTTAAAAGCAATGCGCGAGCGACTAAACTCTTAGTACCCGAGGAATTTTTACAAGTTAAAAAGCAATGCGCGAGCGACTATACTCTGGGTTTAACATGGACAAAGTGCATAAGTCCGCGGACTTGAAAAGCAATGCGCGAGCGACTATACTCTGGGTTTAACATGGACAAAGTGCATAAGTCCGCGGACTTGAAAAGCAATGCGCGAGCGACTATACTCTGGGTTTAACATGGACAAAGTGCATAAGTCCGCGGACTTGAAAAGCAATGCGCGAGCGACTATACTCTGGGTTTAACATGGACAAAGTGCATAAGTCCGCGGACTTGAAAAGCAATGCGCGAGCGACTCTACTCTGGGTTTAACATGGACAAAGTGCATAAGTCCGCGGACTTGAAAAGCAATGCGCGAGCGACTATACTCTGGGTTTAACATGGACAAAGTGCATAAGTCCGCGGACTTGAAAAGCAATGCGCGAGCGACTATACTCTGGGTTTAACATGGACAAAGTGCATAAGTCCGCGGACATGAAAAGCAATGCGCGAGCGACTATACTCTGGGTTTAACATGGACAAAGTGCATAAGTCCGCGGACTTTAAAAGCAATGCGCGAGCGACTAAACTCTTAGTACCCGAGGAATTTTTACAAGTTAAAAAGCAATGCGCGAGCGACTATACTCTGGGTTTAACATGGACAAAGTGCATAAGTCCGCGGACTTGAAAAGCAATGCGCGAGCGACTATACTCTGGGTTTAACATGGACAAAGTGCATAAGTCCGCGGACTTGAAAAGCAATGCGCGAGCGACTATACTCTGGGTTTAACATGGACAAAGTGCATAAGTCCGCGGACTTGAAAAGCAATGCGCGAGCGACTATACTCTGGGTTTAACATGGACAAAGTGCTTAAGTCCGCGGACTTGAAAAGCAATGCGCGAGCGACTATACTCTGGGTTTAACATGGACAAAGTGCTTAAGTCCGCGGACTTGAAAAGCAATGCGCGAGCGACTATACTCTGGGTTTAACATGGACAAAGTGCATAAGTCCGCGGACTTGAAAAGCAATGCGCGAGCGACTAAACTCTTAGTACCCGAGGAATTTTTACAAGTTAAAAAGCAATGCGCGAGCGACTATACTCTGGGTTTAACATGGACAAAGTGCATAAGTCCGCGGACTTGAAAAGCAATGCGCGAGCGACTATACTCTGGGTTTAACATGGACAAAGTGCATAAGTCCGCGGACTTGAAAAGCAATGCGCGAGCGACTATACTCTGGGTTTAACATGGACAAAGTGCATAAGTCCGCGGACTTGAAAAGCAATGCGCGAGCGACTATACTCTGGGTTTAACATGGACAAAGTGCTTAAGTCCGCGGACTTAAAAAGCAATGCGCGAGCGACTATACTCTGGGTTTAACATGGACAAAGTGCATAAGTCCGCGGACTTGAAAAGCAATGCGCGAGCGACTAAGCTCTTAGTACCCGAGGAATTTTTACAAGTTAAAAAGCAATGCGCGAGCGACTATACTCTGGGTTTAACATGGACAAAGTGCATAAGTCCGCGGACTTGAAAAGCAATGCGCGAGCGACTAAACTCTTAGTACGCGAGGAATTTTTACAAGTTAAAAAGCAATGCGCGAGCGACTATACTCTGGGTTTAACATGGACAAAGTGCATAAGTCCGCGGACTTGAAAAGCAATGCGCGAGCGACTAAACTCTTAGTACCCGAGGAATTTTTACAAGTTAAAAAGCAATGCGCGAGCGACTATACTCTGGGTTTAACATGGACAATGTGCATAAGTCCGCGGACATGAAAAGCAATGCGCGAGCGACTATACTCTGGGTTTAACATGGACAAAGTGCTCAAGTCCGCGGACTTGAAAAGCAATGCGCGAGCGACTAAACTCTTAGTACCCGAGGAATTTTTACAAGTTAAAAAGCAATGCGCGAGCGACTATACTCTGGGTTTAACATGGACAAAGTGCATAAGTCCGCGGACTTGAAAAGCAATGCGCGAGCGTCTATACTCTGGGTTTAACATGGACAAAGTGCATAAGTCCGCGGACTTGAAAAGCAATGCGCGAGCGACTATACTCTGGGTTTAACATGGACAAAGTGCATAAGTCCGCGGACTTGAAAAGCAATGCGCGAGCGACTAAACTCTTAGTACCCGAGGAATTTTTACAAGTTAAAAAGCAATGCGCGAGCGACTATACTCTGGGTTTAACATGGACAAAGTGCATAAGTCCGCGGACTTGAAAAGCAATGCGCGAGCGACTAAACTCTTAGTACCCGAGGAATTTTTACAAGTTAAAAAGCAATGCGCGAGCGACTATACTCTGGGTTTAACATGGACAAAGTGCATAAGTCCGCGGACTTGAAAAGCAATGCGCGAGCGACTAAACTCTTAGTACCCGAGGAATTTTTACAAGTTAAAAAGCAATGCGCGAGCGACTATACTCTGGGTTTAACATGGACAAAGTGCATAAGTCCGCGGACTTGAAAAGCAATGCGCGAGCGACTATACTCTGGGTTTAACATGGACAAAGTGCATAAGTCCGCGGACTTGAAAAGCAATGCGCGAGCGACTATACTCTGGGTTTAACATGGACAAAGTGCATAAGTCCGCGGACTTGAAAAGCAATGCGCGAGCGACTATACTCTGGGTTTAACATGGACAAAGTGCTTAAGTCCGCGGACTTGAAAAGCAATGCGCGAGCGACTATACTCTGGGTTTAACATGGACAAAGTGCATAAGTCCGCGGACTTTAAAAGCAATGCGCGAGCGACTAAACTCTTAGTACCCGAGGAATTTTTACAAGTTAAAAAGCAATGCGCGAGCGACTATACTCTGGGTTTAACATG
Source organism: Platygaster robiniae (assembly GCA_028476575.1). Lineage (NCBI taxonomy): Eukaryota > Metazoa > Arthropoda > Insecta > Hymenoptera > Platygastridae > Platygaster > Platygaster robiniae. The sequence goes on along the minus strand of JAPDSM010000020.1, from coordinate 302,450 downwards.
GACAAAGTGCATAAGTCCGCGGACTTGAAAAGCAATGCGCGAGCGACTATACTCTGGGTTTAACATGGACAAAGTGCATAAGTCCGCGGACTTGAAAAGCAATGCGCGAGCGACTATACTCTGGGTTTAACATGGACAAAGTGCATAAGTCCGCGGACTTTAAAAGCAATGCGCGAGCGACTAAACTCTTAGTACCCGAGGAATTTTTACAAGTTAAAAAGCAATGCGCGAGCGACTATACTCTGGGTTTAACATGGACAAAGTGCATAAGTCCGCGGACTTGAAAAGCAATGCGCGAGCGACTATACTCTGGGTTTAACATGGACAAAGTGCATAAGTCCGCGGACTTGAAAAGCAATGCGCGAGCGACTATACTCTGGGTTTAACATGGACAAAGTGCATAAGTCCGCGGACTTGAAAAGCAATGCGCGAGCGACTAAACTCTTAGTACCCGAGGAATTTTTACAAGTTAAAAAGCAATGCGCGAGCGACTATACTCTGGGTTTACTATGGACAAAGTGCTTAAGTCCGCGGACTTAAAAAGCAATGCGCGAGCGACTATACTCTGGGTTTAACATGGACAAAGTGCATAAGTCCGCGGACTTGAAAAGCAATGCGCGAGCGACTAAGCTCTTAGTACCCGAGGAATTTTTACAAGTTAAAAAGCAATGCGCGAGCGACTATACTCTGGGTTTAACATGGACAAAGTGCATAAGTCCGCGGACTTGAAAAGCAATGCGCGAGCGACTAAACTCTTAGTACCCGAGGAATTTTTACAAGTTAAAAAGCAATGCGCGAGCGACTATACTCTGGGTTTAACATGGACAAAGTGCATAAGTCCGCGGACTTGAAAAGCAATGCGCGAGCGACTAAACTCTTAGTACCCGAGGAATTTTTACAAGTTAAAAAGCAATGCGCGAGCGACTATACTCTGGGTTTAACATGGACAATGTGCATAAGTCCGCGGACATGAAAAGCAATGCGCGAGCGACTATACTCTGGGTTTAACATGGACAAAGTGCATAAGTCCGCGGACTTGAAAAGCAATGCGCGAGCGACTATACTCTGGGTTTAACATGGACAAAGTGCATAAGTCCGCGGACTTGAAAAGCAATGCGCGAGCGACTATACTCTGGGTTTAACATGGACAAAGTGCATAAGTCCGCGGACTTGAAAAGCAATGCGCGAGCGACTAAACTCTTAGTACCCGAGGAATTTTTACAAGTTAAAAAGCAATGCGCGAGCGACTATACTCTGGGTTTAACATGGACAAAGTGCATAAGTCCGCGGACTTGAAAAGCAATGCGCGAGCGACTATACTCTGGGTTTAACATGGACAAAGTGCATAAGTCCGCGGACTTGAAAAGCAATGCGCGAGCGACTATACTCTGGGTTTAACATGGACAAAGTGCTTAAGTCCGCGGACTTGAAAAGCAATGCGCGAGCGACTATACTCTGGGTTTAACATGGACAAAGTGCATAAGTCCGCGGACTTGAAAAGCAATGCGCGAGCGACTAAACTCTTAGTACCCGAGGAATTTTTACAAGTTAAAAAGCAATGCGCGAGCGACTATACTCTGGGTTTAACATGGACAAAGTGCATAAGTCCGCGGACTTGAAAAGCAATGCGCGAGCGTCTATACTCTGGGTTTAACATGGACAAAGTGCATAAGTCCGCGGACTTGAAAAGCAATGCGCGAGCGACTATACTCTGGGTTTAACATGGACAAAGTGCTTAAGTCCGCGGACTTGAAAAGCAATGCGCGAGCGACTATACTCTGGGTTTAACATGGACAAAGTGCTTAAGTCCGCGGACTTGAAAAGCAATGCGCGAGCGACTATACTCTGGGTTTAACATGGACAAAGTGCTTAAGTCCGCGGACTTGAAAAGCAATGCGCGAGCGACTATACTCTGGGTTTAACATGGACAAAGTGCATAAGTCCGCGGACTTGAAAAGCAATGCGCGAGCGACTATACTCTGGGTTTAACATGGACAAAGTGCTTAAGTCCGCGGACTTGAAAAGCAATGCGCGAGCGACTATACTCTGGGTTTAACATGGACAAAGTGCATAAGTCCGCGGACTTTAAAAGCAATGCGCGAGCGACTAAACTCTTAGTACCCGAGGAATTTTTACAAGTTAAAAAGCAATGCGCGAGCGACTATACTCTGGGTTTAACATGGACAAAGTGCTTAAGTCCGCGGACTTGAAAAGCAATGCGCGAGCGACTATACTCTGGGTGTAACATGGACAAAGTGCTTAAGTCCGCGGACTTGAAAAGCAATGCGCGAGCGACTATACTCTGGGTTTAACATGGACAAAGTGCTTAAGTCCGCGGACTTGAAAAGCAATGCGCGAGCGACTATACTCTGGGTTTAACATGGACAAAGTGCATAAGTCCGCGGACTTTAAAAGCAATGCGCGAGCGACTAAACTCTTAGTACCCGAGGACTTTTTACAAGTTAAAAAGCAATGCGCGAGCGACTATACTCTGGGTTTAACATGGACAAAGTGCATAAGTCCGCGGACTTGAAAAGCAATGCGCGAGCGACTATACTCTGGGTTTAACATGGACAAAGTGCATAAGTCCGCGGACTTGAAAAGCAATGCGCGAGCGACTATACTCTGGGTTTAACATGGACAAAGTGCATAAGTCCGCGGACTTGAAAAGCAATGCGCGAGCGACTAAACTCTTAGTACCTGAGGAATTTTTACAAGTTAAAAAGCAATGCGCGAGCGACTATACTCTGGGTTTAACATGGACAAAGTGCATAAGTCCGCGGACTTGAAAAGCAATGCGCGAGCGACTAAACTCTTAGTACCCGAGGAATTTTTACAAGTTAAAAAGCAATGCGCGAGCGACTATACTCTGGGTTTAACATGGACAAAGTGCATAAGTCCGCGGACTTGAAAAGCAATGCGCGAGCGACTAAACTCTTAGTACCCGAGGAATTTTTACAAGTTAAAAAGCAATGCGCGAGCGACTATACTCTGGGTTTAACATGGACAATGTGCATAAGTCCGCGGACATGAAAAGCAATGCGCGAGCGACTATACTCTGGGTTTAACATGGACAAAGTGCATAAGTCCGCGGACTTGAAAAGCAATGCGCGAGCGACTATACTCTGGGTTTAACATGGACAAAGTGCATAAGTCCGCGGACTTGAAAAGCAATGCGCGAGCGACTATACTCTGGGTTTAACATGGACAAAGTGCATAAGTCCGCGGACTTGAAAAGCAATGCGCGAGCGACTAAACTCTTAGTACCCGAGGAATTTTTACAAGTTAAAAAGCAATGCGCGAGCGACTATACTCTGGGTTTAACATGGACAAAGTGCATAAGTCCGCGGACTTGAAAAGCAATGCGCGAGCGACTATACTCTGGGTTTAACATGGACAAAGTGCATAAGTCCGCGGACTTGAAAAGCAATGCGCGAGCGACTATACTCTGGGTTTAACATGGACAAAGTGCATAAGTCCGCGGACTTGAAAAGCAATGCGCGAGCGACTATACTCTGGGTTTAACATGGACAAAGTGCTTAAGTCCGCGGACTTGAAAAGCAATGCGCGAGCGACTATACTCTGGGTTTAACATGGACAAAGTGCATAAGTCCGCGGACTTTAAAAGCAATGCGCGAGCGACTAAACTCTTAGTACCCGAGGAATTTTTACAAGTTAAAAAGCAATGCGCGAGCGACTATACTCTGGGTTTAACATGGACAAAGTGCATAAGTCCGCGGACTTGAAAAGCAATGCGCGAGCGACTATACTCTGGGTTTAACATGGACAAAGTGCATAAGTCCGCGGACTTGAAAAGCAATGCGCGAGCGACTATACTCTGGGTTTAACATGGACAAAGTGCATAAGTCCGCGGACTTTAAAAGCAATGCGCGAGCGACTAAACTCTTAGTACCCGAGGAATTTTTACAAGTTAAAAAGCAATGCGCGAGCGACTATACTCTGGGTTTAACATGGACAAAGTGCATAAGTCCGCGGACTTGAAAAGCAATGCGCGAGCGACTATACTCTGGGTTTAACATGGACAAAGTGCATAAGTCCGCGGACTTGAAAAGCAATGCGCGAGCGACTATACTCTGGGTTTAACATGGACAAAGTGCATAAGTCCGCGGACTTGAAAAGCAATGCGCGAGCGACTAAACTCTTAGTACCCGAGGAATTTTTACAAGTTAAAAAGCAATGCGCGAGCGACTATACTCTGGGTTTAACATGGACAAAGTGCTTAAGTCCGCGGACTTAAAAAGCAATGCGCGAGCGACTATACTCTGGGTTCAACATGGACAAAGTGCATAAGTCCGCGGACTTGAAAAGCAATGCGCGAGCGACTAAGCTCTTAGTACCCGAGGAATTTTTACAAGTTAAAAAGCAATGCGCGAGCGACTATACTCTGGGTTTAACATGGACAAAGTGCATAAGTCCGCGGACTTGAAAAGCAATGCGCGAGCGACTAAACTCTTAGTACCCGAGGAATTTTTACAAGTTAAAAAGCAATGCGCGAGCGACTATACTCTGGGTTTAACATGGACAAAGTGCATAAGTCCGCGGACTTGAAAAGCAATGCGCGAGCGACTAAACTCTTAGTACCCGAGGAATTTTTACAAGTTAAAAAGCAATGCGCGAGCGACTATACTCTGGGTTTAACATGGACAATGTGCATAAGTCCGCGGACATGAAAAGCAATGCGCGAGCGACTATACTCTGGGTTTAACATGGACAAAGTGCATAAGTCCGCGGACTTGAAAAGCAATGCGCGAGCGACTATACTCTGGGTTTAACATGGACAAAGTGCATAAGTCCGCGGACTTGAAAAGCAATGCGCGAGCGACTATACTCTGGGTTTAACATGGACAAAGTGCATAAGTCCGCGGACTTGAAAAGCAATGCGCGAGCGACTAAACTCTTAGTACCCGAGGAATTTTTACAAGTTAAAAAGCAATGCGCGAGCGACTATACTCTGGGTTTAACATGGACAAAGTGCATAAGTCCGCGGACTTGAAAAGCAATGCGCGAGCGACTATACTCTGGGTTTAACATGGACAAAGTGCATAAGTCCGCGGACTTGAAAAGCAATGCGCGAGCGACTATACTCTGGGTTTAACATGGACAAAGTGCATAAGTCCGCGGACTTGAAAAGCAATGCGCGAGCGACTATACTCTGGGTTTAACATGGACAAAGTGCTTAAGTCCGCGGACTTGAAAAGCAATGCGCGAGCGACTATACTCTGGGTTTAACATGGACAAAGTGCATAAGTCCGCGGACTTTAAAAGCAATGCGCGAGCGACTAAACTCTTAGTACCCGAGGAATTTTTACAAGTTAAAAAGCAATGCGCGAGCGACTATACTCTGGGTTTAACATGGACAAAGTGCATAAGTCCGCGGACTTGAAAAGCAATGCGCGAGCGACTATACTCTGGGTTTAACATGGACAAAGTGCATAAGTCCGCGGACTTGAAAAGCAATGCGCGAGCGACTATACTCTGGGTTTAACATGGACAAAGTGCATAAGTCCGCGGACTTTAAAAGCAATGCGCGAGCGACTAAACTCTTAGTACCCGAGGAATTTTTACAAGTTAAAAAGCAATGCGCGAGCGACTATACTCTGGGTTTAACATGGACAAAGTGCATAAGTCCGCGGACTTGAAAAGCAATGCGCGAGCGACTATACTCTGGGTTTAACATGGACAAAGTGCATAAGTCCGCGGACTTGAAAAGCAATGCGCGAGCGACTATACTCTGGGTTTAACATGGACAAAGTGCATAAGTCCGCGGACTTGAAAAGCAATGCGCGAGCGACTAAACTCTTAGTACCCGAGGAATTTTTACAAGTTAAAAAGCAATGCGCGAGCGACTATACTCTGGGTTTAACATGGACAAAGTGCTTAAGTCCGCGGACTTAAAAAGCAATGCGCGAGCGACTATACTCTGGGTTTAACATGGACAAAGTGCATAAGTCCGCGGACTTGAAAAGCAATGCGCGAGCGACTAAGCTCTTAGTACCCGAGGAATTTTTACAAGTTAAAAAGCAATGCGCGAGCGACTATACTCTGGGTTTAACATGGACAAAGTGCATAAGTCCGCGGACTTGAAAAGCAATGCGCGAGCGACTAAACTCTTAGTACCCGAGGAATTTTTACAAGTTAAAAAGCAATGCGCGAGCGACTATACTCTGGGTTTAACATGGACAAAGTGCATAAGTCCGCGGACTTGAAAAGCAATGCGCGAGCGACTAAACTCTTAGTACCCGAGGAATTTTTACAAGTTAAAAAGCAATGCGCGAGCGACTATACTCTGGGTTTAACATGGACAATGTGCATAAGTCCGCGGACATGAAAAGCAATGCGCGAGCGACTATACTCTGGGTTTAACATGGACAAAGTGCATAAGTCCGCGGACTTGAAAAGCAATGCGCGAGCGACTATACTCTGGGTTTAACATGGACAAAGTGCATAAGTCCGCGGACTTGAAAAGCAATGCGCGAGCGACTAAACTCTTAGTACCCGAGGAATTTTTACAAGTTAAAAAGCAATGCGCGAGCGACTATACTCTGGGTTTAACATGGACAAAGTGCATAAGTCCGCGGACTTGAAAAGCAATGCGCGAGCGACTATACTCTGGGTTTAACATGGACAAAGTGCATAAGTCCGCGGACTTGAAAAGCAATGCGCGAGCGACTATACTCTGGGTTTAACATGGACAAAGTGCTTAAGTCCGCGGACTTGAAAAGCAATGCGCGAGCGACTATACTCTGGGTTTAACATGGACAAAGTGCATAAGTCCGCGGACTTGAAAAGCAATGCGCGAGCGACTAAACTCTTAGTACCCGAGGAATTTTTACAAGTTAAAAAGCAATGCGCGAGCGACTATACTCTGGGTTTAACATGGACAAAGTGCATAAGTCCGCGGACTTGAAAAGCAATGCGCGAGCGTCTATACTCTGGGTTTAACATGGACAAAGTGCATAAGTCCGCGGACTTGAAAAGCAATGCGCGAGCGACTATACTCTGGGTTTAACATGGACAAAGTGCTTAAGTCCGCGGACTTGAAAAGCAATGCGCGAGCGACTATACTCTGGGTTTAACATGGACAAAGTGCTTAAGTCCGCGGACTTGAAAAGCAATGCGCGAGCGACTATACTCTGGGTTTAACATGGACAAAGTGCTTAAGTCCGCGGACTTGAAAAGCAATGCGCGAGCGACTATACTCTGGGTTTAACATGGACAAAGTGCATAAGTCCGCGGACTTGAAAAGCAATGCGCGAGCGACTATACTCTGGGTTTAACATGGACAAAGTGCTTAAGTCCGCGGACTTGAAAAGCAATGCGCGAGCGACTATACTCTGGGTTTAACATGGACAAAGTGCATAAGTCCGCGGACTTTAAAAGCAATGCGCGAGCGACTAAACTCTTAGTACCCGAGGAATTTTTACAAGTTAAAAAGCAATGCGCGAGCGACTATACTCTGGGTTTAACATGGACAAAGTGCTTAAGTCCGCGGACTTGAAAAGCAATGCGCGAGCGACTATACTCTGGGTGTAACATGGACAAAGTGCTTAAGTCCGCGGACTTGAAAAGCAATGCGCGAGCGACTATACTCTGGGTTTAACATGGACAAAGTGCTTAAGTCCGCGGACTTGAAAAGCAATGCGCGAGCGACTATACTCTGGGTTTAACATGGACAAAGTGCATAAGTCCGCGGACTTTAAAAGCAATGCGCGAGCGACTAAACTCTTAGTACCCGAGGACTTTTTACAAGTTAAAAAGCAATGCGCGAGCGACTATACTCTGGGTTTAACATGGACAAAGTGCATAAGTCCGCGGACTTGAAAAGCAATGCGCGAGCGACTATACTCTGGGTTTAACATGGACAAAGTGCATAAGTCCGCGGACTTGAAAAGCAACGCGCGAGCGACTATACTCTGGGTTTAACATGGACAAAGTGCATAAGTCCGCGGACTTGAAAAGCAATGCGCGAGCGACTAAACTCTTAGTACCCGAGGAATTTTTACAAGTTAAAAAGCAATGCGCGAGCGACTATACTCTGGGTTTAACATGGACAAAGTGCATAAGTCCGCGGACTTGAAAAGCAATGCGCGAGCGACTAAACTCTTAGTACCCGAGGAATTTTTACAAGTTAAAAAGCAATGCGCGAGCGACTATACTCTGGGTTTAACATGGACAAAGTGCATAAGTCCGCGGACTTGAAAAGCAATGCGCGAGCGACTAAACTCTTAGTACCCGAGGAATTTTTACAAGTTAAAAAGCAATGCGCGAGCGACTATACTCTGGGTTTAACATGGACAATGTGCATAAGTCCGCGGACATGAAAAGCAATGCGCGAGCGACTATACTCTGGGTTTAACATGGACAAAGTGCATAAGTCCGCGGACTTGAAAAGCAATGCGCGAGCGACTATACTCTGGGTTTAACATGGACAAAGTGCATAAGTCCGCGGACTTGAAAAGCAATGCGCGAGCGACTATACTCTGGGTTTAACATGGACAAAGTGCATAAGTCCGCGGACTTGAAAAGCAATGCGCGAGCGACTAAACTCTTAGTACCCGAGGAATTTTTACAAGTTAAAAAGCAATGCGCGAGCGACTATACTCTGGGTTTAACATGGACAAAGTGCATAAGTCCGCGGACTTGAAAAGCAATGCGCGAGCGACTATACTCTGGGTTTAACATGGACAAAGTGCATAAGTCCGCGGACTTGAAAAGCAATGCGCGAGCGACTATACTCTGGGTTTAACATGGACAAAGTGCATAAGTCCGCGGACTTGAAAAGCAATGCGCGAGCGACTATACTCTGGGTTTAACATGGACAAAGTGCTTAAGTCCGCGGACTTGAAAAGCAATGCGCGAGCGACTATACTCTGGGTTTAACATGGACAAAGTGCATAAGTCCGCGGACTTTAAAAGCAATGCGCGAGCGACTAAACTCTTAGTACCCGAGGAATTTTTACAAGTTAAAAAGCAATGCGCGAGCGACTATAACCTGGGTTTAACATGGACAAAGTGCATAAGTCCGCGGACTTGAAAAGCAATGCGCGAGCGACTATACTCTGGGTTTAACATGGACAAAGTGCATAAGTCCGCGGACTTGAAAAGCAATGCGCGAGCGACTATACTCTGGGTTTAACATGGACAAAGTGCATAAGTCCGCGGACTTTAAAAGCAATGCGCGAGCGACTAAACTCTTAGTACCCGAGGAATTTTTACAAGTTAAAAAGCAATGCGCGAGCGACTATACTCTGGGTTTAACATGGACAAAGTGCATAAGTCCGCGGACTTGAAAAGCAATGCGCGAGCGACTATACTCTGGGTTTAACATGGACAAAGTGCATAAGTCCGCGGACTTGAAAAGCAATGCGCGAGCGACTATACTCTGGGTTTAACATGGACAAAGTGCATAAGTCCGCGGACTTGAAAAGCAATGCGCGAGCGACTAAACTCTTAGTACCCGAGGAATTTTTACAAGTTAAAAAGCAATGCGCGAGCGACTATACTCTGGGTTTAACATGGACAAAGTGCTTAAGTCCGCGGACTTAAAAAGCAATGCGCGAGCGACTATACTCTGGGTTTAACATGGACAAAGTGCATAAGTCCGCGGACTTGAAAAGCAATGCGCGAGCGACTAAGCTCTTAGTACCCGAGGAATTTTTACAAGTTAAAAAGCAATGCGCGAGCGACTATACTCTGGGTTTAACATGGACAAAGTGCATAAGTCCGCGGACTTGAAAAGCAATGCGCGAGCGACTAAACTCTTAGTACCCGAGGAATTTTTACAAGTTAAAAAGCAATGCGCGAGCGACTATACTCTGGGTTTAACATGGACAAAGTGCATAAGTCCGCGGACTTGAAAAGCAATGCGCGAGCGACTAAACTCTTAGTACCCGAGGAATTTTTACAAGTTAAAAAGCAATGCGCGAGCGACTATACTCTGGGTTTAACATGGACAATGTGCATAAGTCCGCGGACATGAAAAGCAATGCGCGAGCGACTATACTCTGGGTTTAACATGGACAAAGTGCATAAGTCCGCGGACTTGAAAAGCAATGCGCGAGCGACTATACTCTGGGTTTAACATGGACAAAGTGCATAAGTCCGCGGACTTGAAAAGCAATGCGCGAGCGACTATACTCTGGGTTTAACATGGACAAAGTGCATAAGTCCGCGGACTTGAAAAGCAATGCGCGAGCGACTAAACTCTTAGTACCCGAGGAATTTTTACAAGTTAAAAAGCAATGCGCGAGCGACTATACTCTGGGTTTAACATGGACAAAGTGCATAAGTCCGCGGACTTGAAAAGCAATGCGCGAGCGACTATACTCTGGGTTTAACATGGACAAAGTGCATAAGTCCGCGGACTTGAAAAGCAATGCGCGAGCGACTATACTCTGGGTTTAACATGGACAAAGTGCATAAGTCCGCGGACTTGAAAAGCAATGCGCGAGCGACTATACTCTGGGTTTAACATGGACAAAGTGCTTAAGTCCGCGGACTTGAAAAGCAATGCGCGAGCGACTATACTCTGGGTTTAACATGGACAAAGTGCATAAGTCCGCGGACTTTAAAAGCAATGCGCGAGCGACTAAACTCTTAGTACCCGAGGAATTTTTACAAGTTAAAAAGCAATGCGCGAGCGACTATACTCTGGGTTTAACATGGACAAAGTGCATAAGTCCGCGGACTTGAAAAGCAATGCGCGAGCGACTATACTCTGGGTTTAACATGGACAAAGTGCATAAGTCCGCGGACTTGAAAAGCAATGCGCGAGCGACTATACTCTGGGTTTAACATGGACAAAGTGCATAAGTCCGCGGACTTTAAAAGCAATGCGCGAGCGACTAAACTCTTAGTACCCGAGGAATTTTTACAAGTTAAAAAGCAATGCGCGAGCGACTATACTCTGGGTTTAACATGGACAAAGTGCATAAGTCCGCGGACTTGAAAAGCAATGCGCGAGCGACTATACTCTGGGTTTAACATGGACAAAGTGCATAAGTCCGCGGACTTGAAAAGCAATGCGCGAGCGACTATACTCTGGGTTTAACATGGACAAAGTGCATAAGTCCGCGACTTGAAAAGCAATGCGCGAGCGACTATACTCTGGGTTTAACATGGACAAAGTGCTTAAGTCCGCGGACTTGAAAAGCAATGCGCGAGCGACTATACTCTGGGTTTAACATGGACAAAGTGCATAAGTCCGCGGACTTTAAAAGCAATGCGCGAGCGACTAAACTCTTAGTACCCGAGGAATTTTTACAAGTTAAAAGCAATGCGCGAG
>JAPDSM010000020.1:265679-283179 GCA_028476575.1 Platygaster robiniae | reverse complement strand
GGTCCTGCACCCTATTATAGGTTGACTCGTAGCGCACGCACGAATAACACTCTCATTTTTTGTTTAGGGGAGAGACGTTACCGCCGCGGTGGGCACCGGCGCGAAGGCAGACTCCAAGGAAGGGCACCAAACCTCCCGAATCACTTGCGAAATAATAATATTTCATCCTTCGCGCTCGTTCGATCGCGTTTAACGAACTGACCGGGATCAACATTGCACGCTCAAGCGGTCGTTGTTCGTCAACGCTTTTTTCGCCGATAGACGACTCGACCCTCAACAACAAACCACCATCATCTCCTCTCCACTTCACTCGGGGTGAAGTGTGTGTGTGTGTGTGTGTGTCGTGGTTGAGAGAGGATCGCGTTTCAATCGCCTCTATCGGTCTTTCGGCGCGCGTAGCTAGTACGCGCGCCTCCATAAATTACCATCTTTCGGGTTATATACACACAATACGTTTTACCGTATTGTATATATTTTTTTTTCTTTACGTTTATTTAGCTTGCGTTCCCTTTTGCTTTTTCGTGTGTGAGTTTTTCAATCACCACTTTAATGATCCTTCCGCAGGTTCACCTACGGAAACCTTGTTACGACTTTTACTTCCTCTAAATAATCAAGTTTGGTCATCTTTCCGTCTACGTCGACAGTGCCGAAACACCGTGGCGCTTTCAGTCCGAAGACCTCACTAAATCATTCAATCGGTAGTAGCGACGGGCGGTGTGTACAAAGGGCAGGGACGTAATCAACGCGAGCTTATGACTCGCGCTTACTGGGAATTCCTCGTTCATGGGGAATAATTGCAAGCCCCAATCCCTATCACGAAGGAGGTTCAGCGGGTTACCCGGACCTTTCGGCCAAAGAGGACACGCTGATTCCTTCAGTGTAGCGCGCGTGCGGCCCAGAACATCTAAGGGCATCACAGACCTGTTATTGCTCAATTTCGTGCGACTAAAAGTCGCTTGTCCCTCTAAGAAGAGTTTGTACTTTGCGTCGATAGTAAAAATCGCCCGTACCACGACGCCAACGCCCACACGCGACCAACCCACGAGGAGCAAGCACGCGCGCGAACGCGACACCGGGCCGGATTTCGATCTTCTGGATATCATAATTCCGCCTATTTAGCAGGCTAGAGTCTCGTTCGTTATCGGAATTAACCAGACAAATCGCTCCACCAACTAAGAACGGCCATGCACCACCACCCACTGAATCAAGAAAGAGCTATCAATCTGTCAATCCTTCCAGTGTCTGGGCCTGGTGAGGTTTCCCGTGTTGAGTCAAATTAAGCCGCAGGCTCCACTCCTGGTGGTGCCCTTCCGTCAATTCCTTTAAGTTTCAGCTTTGCAACCATACTTCCCCCGGAACCCAAAAGCTTTAGTTTCCTGGAAGCTGCCCGCCGAGTCATCGGAGGAACTTCGGCGGATCGCTAGCTGGCATCGTTTATGGTTAGAACTAGGGCGGTATCTGATCGCCTTCGAACCTCTAACTTTCGTTCTTGATTAATGAAAACATTTTTGGCAAATGCTTTCGCTTCAGTTTGTCTTGCGACGATCCAAGAATTTCACCTCTAACGTCGCAATACAAATGCCCCCATCTGTCCCTATTAATCATTATCTCGGGGCTTCCGAAAACCAACAAAATAGAACCGAGATCCTATTCCATTATTCCATGCACAGAATATTCAGGCAGCGTAAGGCCTGCTTTAAGCACTCTAATTTGTTCAAAGTAAACGTACCGGCCCACCTCGACACTCGGTGAAGAGCACCGCGATGGGATTAATCTTGGACCGCCGAACACCGCGCACGCACACGGAGAGCGCGAGGCTCCCGCGACGAGGCGACGCCCGAACCGCATCCACCGGTAGGACGCGCCACTGAACTGCCAGTAACACCGCGAGCGGCGAACCAACAGCGTGGCGCACAGATTCAACTACGAGCTTTTTAACCGCAACAACTTTAATATACGCTATTGGAGCTGGAATTACCGCGGCTGCTGGCACCAGACTTGCCCTCCAATTGATCCTCGTTAAAGGATTTAAAGTGTACTCATTCCGATTACGGGGCCTCGGATGAGTCCCGTATCGTTATTTTTCGTCACTACCTCCCCGTGCCGGGAGTGGGTAATTTGCGCGCCTGCTGCCTTCCTTGGATGTGGTAGCCGTTTCTCAGGCTCCCTCTCCGGAATCGAACCCTGATTCCCCGTTATCCGTAACAACCATGGTAGGCGCAGAGCCTACCATCGACAGTTGATAAAGCAGACATTTGAAAGATCCGTCGCCGGTGCTAGACCGTGCGATCAGCTCAAAGTTATTCAGAGTCACCAGAACAAACGGCCAGAACGAACCCCGAAAGGAACGCCCCGAACCGATTGGTTTTGATCTAATAAAAGCGTCCCTCCCATCTCTGGTCGGGACTCGAGTTGCATGTATTAGCTCTAGAATTACCACAGTTATCCAAGTAAAAGTGGGGTACGATCTAAGAAACCATAACTGATTTAATGAGCCATTCGCGGTTTCACTTTAGTTTAGCTTGCACTTAGACATGCATGGCTTAATCTTTGAGACAAGCATATGACTACTGGCAGGATCAACCAGGGAGCTGCTCGACGCATCTCGCTAACGCGTCCCCCCGAAAGGAAACGCGCGCGAGGACGCGGCTAACTCTTTTCTCTCGTTTGATATAGCCTCGGCGCAATTCCCCAAGCTACCGATGCTTGTCGCGAATCGCCAAGGATTCATGCGCGACGCACGTTTTTCTGTTCATATTCATTCACGAACGGGTGGCCACGCTAACGCGTTGACGGGCAACGCGCGCGTGCCCTGGTCCGCCGTGTGTTGACAACGTGTTTTGCCAAATATATTTTCATTGCCGTGCTCTAATACGAAGCTGGCCAATGGACTTGTCTGTGTGCTGTGTGTTTCATTCGTTTTCATATGTCATATATTATATGCATATATTGCGCACTTTAGCTAAGCAGTGAGCCTGCGACCGCTCGCAAAACTCGACTGACTTCGTTCGCGCGACTAGAGACGTACGCGGGACGCATTGGCGTCATTGGTCGTACCTCTAGCACACGAGCGGACATGTCGTCGGCCAAGTCCATCTGAACGCACGAACGACTATGAACCGCATTTTTTTTTCATAAGTTTCCGAAAAAACTTATTACTTTTTTCATCTTTCTTTACTCTCGTGCTCACCGCGTACGGGGCACTTCGCCATTGATTCAAACTTCATGTATCACATGGTCGTGTGTTTGTCCCCGATGCATGCGTGCACGAAGCGAACACGCGCGCACCAGGGAACGTAATATCGCTCGGAAACAAGCGGGTTGATGCTCAGTGAAGGCAGAGAACGAATCCCGTACGCCTGGATGACCTCCAAGAGGCTTGCCACATAAGAGCCATTCAGTCTTTCGACATCGACCCGTGGCAATGTTAGCCCACCGAAGGGCGCTCCAACACATAGTGTCAACGTGCAACCGCCGGGACCGGCGTTTTTGGTTATTTCATAGAAAAAAGCGCCATTTTCGTGATTCGGACTTGGAATAATTTTCGATTTGACGAAAAATTTTTTTCATCTCGGACGTTTTAAGGCAACTTCGGTGACGAGAATTTTTCAATTTTTCCAAGTTTTAGCTATAATGGACTTAAAAAAATTACGAAAATGAAAATTTTTTTTTTTTTCTCATACGTTCTTGGGCAACTTGGGAGACGATTTTTTTCAATTTTTTCGACTTTTAGCTATAATGGACTTGAAAACATTTCGAAAGTGAAAATTTTTTTTTTTTTTCACATACGTTCTTGGGCATCTTAGGAAGCAATTTTTGTCGATTTTTTCGAGATTTAGGAATATTGGAATCAAAGTGTACCAAAAGCAATGCGCGAGCGACTAAACTCTTGATACTAGAGAATTTTTACAAGTTTAAAAGCAATGCGCGAGCGACTATACTCTGGGTTTAACATGGACAAAGTGCATAAGTCCGCGGACATGAAAAGCAATGCGCGAGCGACTATACTCTGGGTTTAACATGGACAAAGTGCATAAGTCCGCGGACTTGAAAAGCAATGCGCGAGCGACTATACTCTGGGTTTAACATGGACAAAGTGCATAAGTCCGCGGACTTGAAAAGCAATGCGCGAGCGACTATACTCTGGGTTTAACATGGACAAAGTGCATAAGTCCGCGGACTTGAAAAGCAATGCGCGAGCGACTATACTCTGGGTTTAACATGGACAAAGTGCATAAGTCCGCGGACTTGAAAAGCAATGCGCGAGCGACTAAACTCTTAGTACCCGAGGAATTTTTACAAGTTAAAAAGCAATGCGCGAGCGACTATACTCTGGGTTTAACATGGACAAAGTGCATAAGTCCGCGGACTTGAAAAGCAATGCGCGAGCGACTATACTCTGGGTTTAACATGGACAAAGTGCATAAGTCCGCGGACTTGAAAAGCAATGCGCGAGCGACTATACTCTGGGTTTAACATGGACAAAGTGCATAAGTCCGCGGACTTGAAAAGCAATGCGCGAGCGACTATACTCTGGGTTTAACATGGACAAAGTGCATAAGTCCGCGGACTTGAAAAGCAATGCGCGAGCGACTATACTCTGGGTTTAACATGGACAAAGTGCATAAGTCCGCGGACATGAAAAGCAATGCGCGAGCGACTATACTCTGGGTTTAACATGGACAAAGTGCATAAGTCCGCGGACTTTAAAAGCAATGCGCGAGCGACTAAACTCTTAGTACCCGAGGAATTTTTACAAGTTAAAAAGCAATGCGCGAGCGACTATACTCTGGGTTTAACATGGACAAAGTGCATAAGTCCGCGGACTTGAAAAGCAATGCGCGAGCGACTATACTCTGGGTTTAACATGGACAAAGTGCATAAGTCCGCGGACTTGAAAAGCAATGCGCGAGCGACTAAACTCTTAGTACCCGAGGAATTTTTACAAGTTAAAAAGCAATGCGCGAGCGACTATACTCTGGGTTTAACATGGACAAAGTGCATAAGTCCGCGGACTTGAAAAGCAATGCGCGAGCGTCTATACTCTGGGTTTAACATGGACAAAGTGCATAAGTCCGCGGACTTGAAAAGCAATGCGCGAGCGACTATACTCTGGGTTTAACATGGACAAAGTGCTTAAGTCCGCGGACTTGAAAAGCAATGCGCGAGCGACTATACTCTGGGTTTAACATGGACAAAGTGCTTAAGTCCGCGGACTTGAAAAGCAATGCGCGAGCGACTATACTCTGGGTTTAACATGGACAAAGTGCTTAAGTCCGCGGACTTGAAAAGCAATGCGCGAGCGACTATACTCTGGGTTTAACATGGACAAAGTGCATAAGTCCGCGGACTTGAAAAGCAATGCGCGAGCGACTATACTCTGGGTTTAACATGGACAAAGTGCTTAAGTCCGCGGACTTGAAAAGCAATGCGCGAGCGACTATACTCTGGGTTTAACATGGACAAAGTGCATAAGTCCGCGGACTTTAAAAGCAATGCGCGAGCGACTAAACTCTTAGTACCCGAGGAATTTTTACAAGTTAAAAAGCAATGCGCGAGCGACTATACTCTGGGTTTAACATGGACAAAGTGCTTAAGTCCGCGGACTTGAAAAGCAATGCGCGAGCGACTATACTCTGGGTGTAACATGGACAAAGTGCTTAAGTCCGCGGACTTGAAAAGCAATGCGCGAGCGACTATACTCTGGGTTTAACATGGACAAAGTGCTTAAGTCCGCGGACTTGAAAAGCAATGCGCGAGCGACTATACTCTGGGTTTAACATGGACAAAGTGCATAAGTCCGCGGACTTTAAAAGCAATGCGCGAGCGACTAAACTCTTAGTACCCGAGGACTTTTTACAAGTTAAAAAGCAATGCGCGAGCGACTATACTCTGGGTTTAACATGGACAAAGTGCATAAGTCCGCGGACTTGAAAAGCAATGCGCGAGCGACTATACTCTGGGTTTAACATGGACAAAGTGCATAAGTCCGCGGACTTGAAAAGCAATGCGCGAGCGACTATACTCTGGGTTTAACATGGACAAAGTGCATAAGTCCGCGGACTTGAAAAGCAATGCGCGAGCGACTAAACTCTTAGTACCCGAGGAATTTTTACAAGTTAAAAAGCAATGCGCGAGCGACTATACTCTGGGTTTAACATGGACAAAGTGCATAAGTCCGCGGACTTGAAAAGCAATGCGCGAGCGACTAAACTCTTAGTACCCGAGGAATTTTTACAAGTTAAAAAGCAATGCGCGAGCGACTATACTCTGGGTTTAACATGGACAATGTGCATAAGTCCGCGGACATGAAAAGCAATGCGCGAGCGACTATACTCTGGGTTTAACATGGACAAAGTGCATAAGTCCGCGGACTTGAAAAGCAATGCGCGAGCGACTATACTCTGGGTTTAACATGGACAAAGTGCATAAGTCCGCGGACTTGAAAAGCAATGCGCGAGCGACTATACTCTGGGTTTAACATGGACAAAGTGCATAAGTCCGCGGACTTGAAAAGCAATGCGCGAGCGACTAAACTCTTAGTACCCGAGGAATTTTTACAAGTTAAAAAGCAATGCGCGAGCGACTATACTCTGGGTTTAACATGGACAAAGTGCATAAGTCCGCGGACTTGAAAAGCAATGCGCGAGCGACTATACTCTGGGTTTAACATGGACAAAGTGCATAAGTCCGCGGACTTGAAAAGCAATGCGCGAGCGACTATACTCTGGGTTTAACATGGACAAAGTGCATAAGTCCGCGGACTTGAAAAGCAATGCGCGAGCGACTATACTCTGGGTTTAACATGGACAAAGTGCTTAAGTCCGCGGACTTGAAAAGCAATGCGCGAGCGACTATACTCTGGGTTTAACATGGACAAAGTGCATAAGTCCGCGGACTTTAAAAGCAATGCGCGAGCGACTAAACTCTTAGTACCCGAGGAATTTTTACAAGTTAAAAAGCAATGCGCGAGCGACTATACTCTGGGTTTAACATGGACAAAGTGCATAAGTCCGCGGACTTGAAAAGCAATGCGCGAGCGACTATACTCTGGGTTTAACATGGACAAAGTGCATAAGTCCGCGGACTTGAAAAGCAATGCGCGAGCGACTATACTCTGGGTTTAACATGGACAAAGTGCATAAGTCCGCGGACTTTAAAAGCAATGCGCGAGCGACTAAACTCTTAGTACCCGAGGAATTTTTACAAGTTAAAAAGCAATGCGCGAGCGACTATACTCTGGGTTTAACATGGACAAAGTGCATAAGTCCGCGGACTTGAAAAGCAATGCGCGAGCGACTATACTCTGGGTTTAACATGGACAAAGTGCATAAGTCCGCGGACTTGAAAAGCAATGCGCGAGCGACTATACTCTGGGTTTAACATGGACAAAGTGCATAAGTCCGCGGACTTGAAAAGCAATGCGCGAGCGACTAAACTCTTAGTACCCGAGGAATTTTTACAAGTTAAAAAGCAATGCGCGAGCGACTATACTCTGGGTTTAACATGGACAAAGTGCTTAAGTCCGCGGACTTAAAAAGCAATGCGCGAGCGACTATACTCTGGGTTTAACATGGACAAAGTGCATAAGTCCGCGGACTTGAAAAGCAATGCGCGAGCGACTAAGCTCTTAGTACCCGAGGAATTTTTACAAGTTAAAAAGCAATGCGCGAGCGACTATACTCTGGGTTTAACATGGACAAAGTGCATAAGTCCGCGGACTTGAAAAGCAATGCGCGAGCGACTAAACTCTTAGTACCCGAGGAATTTTTACAAGTTAAAAAGCAATGCGCGAGCGACTATACTCTGGGTTTAACATGGACAAAGTGCATAAGTCCGCGGACTTGAAAAGCAATGCGCGAGCGACTAAACTCTTAGTACCCGAGGAATTTTTACAAGTTAAAAAGCAATGCGCGAGCGACTATACTCTGGGTTTAACATGGACAATGTGCATAAGTCCGCGGACATGAAAAGCAATGCGCGAGCGACTATACTCTGGGTTTAACATGGACAAAGTGCATAAGTCCGCGGACTTGAAAAGCAATGCGCGAGCGACTATACTCTGGGTTTAACATGGACAAAGTGCATAAGTCCGCGGACTTGAAAAGCAATGCGCGAGCGACTATACTCTGGGTTTAACATGGACAAAGTGCATAAGTCCGCGGACTTGAAAAGCAATGCGCGAGCGACTAAACTCTTAGTACCCGAGGAATTTTTACAAGTTAAAAAGCAATGCGCGAGCGACTATACTCTGGGTTTAACATGGACAAAGTGCATAAGTCCGCGGACTTGAAAAGCAATGCGCGAGCGACTATACTCTGGGTTTAACATGGACAAAGTGCATAAGTCCGCGGACTTGAAAAGCAATGCGCGAGCGACTATACTCTGGGTTTAACATGGACAAAGTGCATAAGTCCGCGGACTTGAAAAGCAATGCGCGAGCGACTATACTCTGGGTTTAACATGGACAAAGTGCTTAAGTCCGCGGACTTGAAAAGCAATGCGCGAGCGACTATACTCTGGGTTTAACATGGACAAAGTGCATAAGTCCGCGGACTTTAAAAGCAATGCGCGAGCGACTAAACTCTTAGTACCCGAGGAATTTTTACAAGTTAAAAAGCAATGCGCGAGCGACTATACTCTGGGTTTAACATGGACAAAGTGCATAAGTCCGCGGACTTGAAAAGCAATGCGCGAGCGTCTATACTCTGGGTTTAACATGGACAAAGTGCATAAGTCCGCGGACTTGAAAAGCAATGCGCGAGCGACTATACTCTGGGTTTAACATGGACAAAGTGCTTAAGTCCGCGGACTTGAAAAGCAATGCGCGAGCGACTATACTCTGGGTTTAACATGGACAAAGTGCTTAAGTCCGCGGACTTGAAAAGCAATGCGCGAGCGACTATACTCTGGGTTTAACATGGACAAAGTGCTTAAGTCCGCGGACTTGAAAAGCAATGCGCGAGCGACTATACTCTGGGTTTAACATGGACAAAGTGCATAAGTCCGCGGACTTGAAAAGCAATGCGCGAGCGACTATACTCTGGGTTTAACATGGACAAAGTGCTTAAGTCCGCGGACTTGAAAAGCAATGCGCGAGCGACTATACTCTGGGTTTAACATGGACAAAGTGCATAAGTCCGCGGACTTTAAAAGCAATGCGCGAGCGACTAAACTCTTAGTACCCGAGGAATTTTTACAAGTTAAAAAGCAATGCGCGAGCGACTATACTCTGGGTTTAACATGGACAAAGTGCTTAAGTCCGCGGACTTGAAAAGCAATGCGCGAGCGACTATACTCTGGGTGTAACATGGACAAAGTGCTTAAGTCCGCGGACTTGAAAAGCAATGCGCGAGCGACTATACTCTGGGTTTAACATGGACAAAGTGCTTAAGTCCGCGGACTTGAAAAGCAATGCGCGAGCGACTATACTCTGGGTTTAACATGGACAAAGTGCATAAGTCCGCGGACTTTAAAAGCAATGCGCGAGCGACTAAACTCTTAGTACCCGAGGACTTTTTACAAGTTAAAAAGCAATGCGCGAGCGACTATACTCTGGGTTTAACATGGACAAAGTGCATAAGTCCGCGGACTTGAAAAGCAATGCGCGAGCGACTATACTCTGGGTTTAACATGGACAAAGTGCATAAGTCCGCGGACTTGAAAAGCAATGCGCGAGCGACTATACTCTGGGTTTAACATGGACAAAGTGCATAAGTCCGCGGACTTGAAAAGCAATGCGCGAGCGACTATACTCTGGGTTTAACATGGACAAAGTGCATAAGTCCGCGGACTTGAAAAGCAATGCGCGAGCGACTAAACTCTTAGTACCCGAGGAATTTTTACAAGTTAAAAAGCAATGCGCGAGCGACTATACTCTGGGTTTAACATGGACAAAGTGCATAAGTCCGCGGACTTGAAAAGCAATGCGCGAGCGACTAAACTCTTAGTACCCGAGGAATTTTTACAAGTTAAAAAGCAATGCGCGAGCGACTATACTCTGGGTTTAACATGGACAATGTGCATAAGTCCGCGGACATGAAAAGCAATGCGCGAGCGACTATACTCTGGGTTTAACATGGACAAAGTGCATAAGTCCGCGGACTTGAAAAGCAATGCGCGAGCGACTATACTCTGGGTTTAACATGGACAAAGTGCATAAGTCCGCGGACTTGAAAAGCAATGCGCGAGCGACTATACTCTGGGTTTAACATGGACAAAGTGCATAAGTCCGCGGACTTGAAAAGCAATGCGCGAGCGACTAAACTCTTAGTACCCGAGGAATTTTTACAAGTTAAAAAGCAATGCGCGAGCGACTATACTCTGGGTTTAACATGGACAAAGTGCATAAGTCCGCAGACTTGAAAAGCAATGCGCGAGCGACTATACTCTGGGTTTAACATGGACAAAGTGCATAAGTCCGCGGACTTGAAAAGCAATGCGCGAGCGACTATACTCTGGGTTTAACATGGACAAAGTGCATAAGTCCGCGGACTTGAAAAGCAATGCGCGAGCGACTATACTCTGGGTTTAACATGGACAAAGTGCTTAAGTCCGCGGACTTGAAAAGCAATGCGCGAGCGACTATACTCTGGGTTTAACATGGACAAAGTGCATAAGTCCGCGGACTTTAAAAGCAATGCGCGAGCGACTAAACTCTTAGTACCCGAGGAATTTTTACAAGTTAAAAAGCAATGCGCGAGCGACTATACTCTGGGTTTAACATGGACAAAGTGCATAAGTCCGCGGACTTGAAAAGCAATGCGCGAGCGACTATACTCTGGGTTTAACATGGACAAAGTGCATAAGTCCGCGGACTTGAAAAGCAATGCGCGAGCGACTATACTCTGGGTTTAACATGGACAAAGTGCATAAGTCCGCGGACTTTAAAAGCAATGCGCGAGCGACTAAACTCTTAGTACCCGAGGAATTTTTACAAGTTAAAAAGCAATGCGCGAGCGACTATACTCTGGGTTTAACATGGACAAAGTGCATAAGTCCGCGGACTTGAAAAGCAATGCGCGAGCGACTATACTCTGGGTTTAACATGGACAAAGTGCATAAGTCCGCGGACTTGAAAAGCAATGCGCGAGCGACTATACTCTGGGTTTAACATGGACAAAGTGCATAAGTCCGCGGACTTGAAAAGCAATGCGCGAGCGACTAAACTCTTAGTACCCGAGGAATTTTTACAAGTTAAAAAGCAATGCGCGAGCGACTATACTCTGGGTTTAACATGGACAAAGTGCTTAAGTCCGCGGACTTAAAAAGCAATGCGCGAGCGACTATACTCTGGGTTTAACATGGACAAAGTGCATAAGTCCGCGGACTTGAAAAGCAATGCGCGAGCGACTAAGCTCTTAGTACCCGAGGAATTTTTACAAGTTAAAAAGCAATGCGCGAGCGACTATACTCTGGGTTTAACATGGACAAAGTGCATAAGTCCGCGGACTTGAAAAGCAATGCGCGAGCGACTAAACTCTTAGTACCCGAGGAATTTTTACAAGTTAAAAAGCAATGCGCGAGCGACTATACTCTGGGTTTAACATGGACAAAGTGCATAAGTCCGCGGACTTGAAAAGCAATGCGCGAGCGACTAAACTCTTAGTACCCGAGGAATTTTTACAAGTTAAAAAGCAATGCGCGAGCGACTATACTCTGGGTTTAACATGGACAATGTGCATAAGTCCGCGGACATGAAAAGCAATGCGCGAGCGACTATACTCTGGGTTTAACATGGACAAAGTGCATAAGTCCGCGGACTTGAAAAGCAATGCGCGAGCGACTATACTCTGGGTTTAACATGGACAAAGTGCATAAGTCCGCGGACTTGAAAAGCAATGCGCGAGCGACTATACTCTGGGTTTAACATGGACAAAGTGCTTAAGTCCGCGGACTTGAAAAGCAATGCGCGAGCGACTATACTCTGGGTTTAACATGGACAAAGTGCATAAGTCCGCGGACTTTAAAAGCAATGCGCGAGCGACTAAACTCTTAGTACCCGAGGAATTTTTACAAGTTAAAAAGCAATGCGCGAGCGACTATACTCTGGGTTTAACATGGACAAAGTGCATAAGTCCGCGGACTTGAAAAGCAATGCGCGAGCGACTATACTCTGGGTTTAACATGGACAAAGTGCATAAGTCCGCGGACTTGAAAAGCAATGCGCGAGCGACTATACTCTGGGTTTAACATGGACAAAGTGCATAAGTCCGCGGACTTTAAAAGCAATGCGCGAGCGACTAAACTCTTAGTACCCGAGGAATTTTTACAAGTTAAAAAGCAATGCGCGAGCGACTATACTCTGGGTTTAACATGGACAAAGTGCATAAGTCCGCGGACTTGAAAAGCAATGCGCGAGCGACTATACTCTGGGTTTAACATGGACAAAGTGCATAAGTCCGCGGACTTGAAAAGCAATGCGCGAGCGACTATACTCTGGGTTTAACATGGACAAAGTGCATAAGTCCGCGGACTTGAAAAGCAATGCGCGAGCGACTATACTCTGGGTTTAACATGGACAAAGTGCTTAAGTCCGCGGACTTGAAAAGCAATGCGCGAGCGACTATACTCTGGGTTTAACATGGACAAAGTGCATAAGTCCGCGGACTTTAAAAGCAATGCGCGAGCGACTAAACTCTTAGTACCCGAGGAATTTTTACAAGTTAAAAAGCAATGCGCGAGCGACTATACTCTGGGTTTAACATGGACAAAGTGCATAAGTCCGCGGACTTGAAAAGCAATGCGCGAGCGACTATACTCTGGGTTTAACATGGACAAAGTGCATAAGTCCGCGGACTTGAAAAGCAATGCGCGAGCGACTATACTCTGGGTTTAACATGGACAAAGTGCATAAGTCCGCGGACTTGAAAAGCAATGCGCGAGCGACTATACTCTGGGTTTAACATGGACAAAGTGCATAAGTCCGCGGACTTGAAAAGCAATGCGCGAGCGACTATACTCTGGGTTTAACATGGACAAAGTGCATAAGTCCGCGGACTTGAAAAGCAATGCGCGAGCGACTAAACTCTTAGTACCCGAGGAATTTTTACAAGTTAAAAAGCAATGCGCGAGCGACTATACTCTGGGTTTAACATGGACAAAGTGCTTAAGTCCGCGGACTTGAAAAGCAATGCGCGAGCGACTATACTCTGGGTGTAACATGGACAAAGTGCTTAAGTCCGCGGACTTGAAAAGCAATGCGCGAGCGACTATACTCTGGGTTTAACATGGACAAAGTGCTTAAGTCCGCGGACTTGAAAAGCAATGCGCGAGCGACTATACTCTGGGTTTAACATGGACAAAGTGCATAAGTCCGCGGACTTTAAAAGCAATGCGCGAGCGACTAAACTCTTAGTACCCGAGGACTTTTTACAAGTTAAAAAGCAATGCGCGAGCGACTATACTCTGGGTTTAACATGGACAAAGTGCATAAGTCCGCGGACTTGAAAAGCAATGCGCGAGCGACTATACTCTGGGTTTAACATGGACAAAGTGCATAAGTCCGCGGACTTGAAAAGCAATGCGCGAGCGACTATACTCTGGGTTTAACATGGACAAAGTGCATAAGTCCGCGGACTTGAAAAGCAATGCGCGAGCGACTATACTCTGGGTTTAACATGGACAAAGTGCATAAGTCCGCGGACTTGAAAAGCAATGCGCGAGCGACTAAACTCTTAGTACCCGAGGAATTTTTACAAGTTAAAAAGCAATGCGCGAGCGACTATACTCTGGGTTTAACATGGACAAAGTGCATAAGTCCGCGGACTTGAAAAGCAATGCGCGAGCGACTAAACTCTTAGTACCCGAGGAATTTTTACAAGTTAAAAAGCAATGCGCGAGCGACTATACTCTGGGTTTAACATGGACAATGTGCATAAGTCCGCGGACATGAAAAGCAATGCGCGAGCGACTATACTCTGGGTTTAACATGGACAAAGTGCATAAGTCCGCGGACTTGAAAAGCAATGCGCGAGCGACTATACTCTGGGTTTAACATGGACAAAGTGCATAAGTCCGCGGACTTGAAAAGCAATGCGCGAGCGACTATACTCTGGGTTTAACATGGACAAAGTGCATAAGTCCGCGGACTTGAAAAGCAATGCGCGAGCGACTAAACTCTTAGTACCCGAGGAATTTTTACAAGTTAAAAAGCAATGCGCGAGCGACTATACTCTGGGTTTAACATGGACAAAGTGCATAAGTCCGCAGACTTGAAAAGCAATGCGCGAGCGACTATACTCTGGGTTTAACATGGACAAAGTGCATAAGTCCGCGGACTTGAAAAGCAATGCGCGAGCGACTATACTCTGGGTTTAACATGGACAAAGTGCATAAGTCCGCGGACTTGAAAAGCAATGCGCGAGCGACTATACTCTGGGTTTAACATGGACAAAGTGCTTAAGTCCGCGGACTTGAAAAGCAATGCGCGAGCGACTATACTCTGGGTTTAACATGGACAAAGTGCATAAGTCCGCGGACTTTAAAAGCAATGCGCGAGCGACTAAACTCTTAGTACCCGAGGAATTTTTACAAGTTAAAAAGCAATGCGCGAGCGACTATACTCTGGGTTTAACATGGACAAAGTGCATAAGTCCGCGGACTTGAAAAGCAATGCGCGAGCGACTATACTCTGGGTTTAACATGGACAAAGTGCATAAGTCCGCGGACTTGAAAAGCAATGCGCGAGCGACTATACTCTGGGTTTAACATGGACAAAGTGCATAAGTCCGCGGACTTTAAAAGCAATGCGCGAGCGACTAAACTCTTAGTACCCGAGGAATTTTTACAAGTTAAAAAGCAATGCGCGAGCGACTATACTCTGGGTTTAACATGGACAAAGTGCATAAGTCCGCGGACTTGAAAAGCAATGCGCGAGCGACTATACTCTGGGTTTAACATGGACAAAGTGCATAAGTCCGCGGACTTGAAAAGCAATGCGCGAGCGACTATACTCTGGGTTTAACATGGACAAAGTGCATAAGTCCGCGGACTTGAAAAGCAATGCGCGAGCGACTAAACTCTTAGTACCCGAGGAATTTTTACAAGTTAAAAAGCAATGCGCGAGCGACTATACTCTGGGTTTAACATGGACAAAGTGCTTAAGTCCGCGGACTTAAAAAGCAATGCGCGAGCGACTATACTCTGGGTTTAACATGGACAAAGTGCATAAGTCCGCGGACTTGAAAAGCAATGCGCGAGCGACTAAGCTCTTAGTACCCGAGGAATTTTTACAAGTTAAAAAGCAATGCGCGAGCGACTATACTCTGGGTTTAACATGGACAAAGTGCATAAGTCCGCGGACTTGAAAAGCAATGCGCGAGCGACTAAACTCTTAGTACCCGAGGAATTTTTACAAGTTAAAAAGCAATGCGCGAGCGACTATACTCTGGGTTTAACATGGACAAAGTGCATAAGTCCGCGGACTTGAAAAGCAATGCGCGAGCGACTAAACTCTTAGTACCCGAGGAATTTTTACAAGTTAAAAAGCAATGCGCGAGCGACTATACTCTGGGTTTAACATGGACAATGTGCATAAGTCCGCGGACATGAAAAGCAATGCGCGAGCGACTATACTCTGGGTTTAACATGGACAAAGTGCATAAGTCCGCGGACTTGAAAAGCAATGCGCGAGCGACTATACTCTGGGTTTAACATGGACAAAGTGCATAAGTCCGCGGACTTGAAAAGCAATGCGCGAGCGACTATACTCTGGGTTTAACATGGACAAAGTGCTTAAGTCCGCGGACTTGAAAAGCAATGCGCGAGCGACTATACTCTGGGTTTAACATGGACAAAGTGCATAAGTCCGCGGACTTTAAAAGCAATGCGCGAGCGACTATACTCTGGGTTTAACATGGACAAAGTGCATAAGTCCGCGGACTTGAAAAGCAATGCGCGAGCGACTAAACTCTTAGTACCCGAGGAATTTTTACAAGTTAAAAAGCAATGCGCGAGCGACTATACTCTGGGTTTAACATGGACAAAGTGCATAAGTCCGCGGACTTGAAAAGCAATGCGCGAGCGACTAAACTCTTAGTACCCGAGGAATTTTTACAAGTTAAAAAGCAATGCGCGAGCGACTATACTCTGGGTTTAACATGGACAAAGTGCTTAAGTCCGCGGACTTAAAAAGCAATGCGCGAGCGACTATACTCTGGGTTTAACATGGACAAAGTGCATAAGTCCGCGGACTTGAAAAGCAATGCGCGAGCGACTAAGCTCTTAGTACCCGAGGAATTTTTACAAGTTAAAAAGCAATGCGCGAGCGACTATACTCTGGGTTTAACATGGACAAAGTGCATAAGTCCGCGGACTTGAAAAGCAATGCGCGAGCGACTAAACTCTTAGTACCCGAGGAATTTTTACAAGTTAAAAAGCAATGCGCGAGCGACTATACTCTGGGTTTAACATGGACAAAGTGCATAAGTCCGCGGACTTGAAAAGCAATGCGCGAGCGACTAAACTCTTAGTACCCCGAGGAATTTTTACAAGTTAAAAAGCAATGCGCGAGCGACTATACTCTGGGTTTAACATGGACAATGTGCATAAGTCCGCGGACATGAAAAGCAATGCGCGAGCGACTATACTCTGGGTTTAACATGGACAAAGTGCATAAGTCCGCGGACTTGAAAAGCAATGCGCGAGCGACTATACTCTGGGTTTAACATGGACAAAGTGCATAAGTCCGCGGACTTGAAAAGCAATGCGCGAGCGACTATACTCTGGGTTTAACATGGACAAAGTGCTTAAGTCCGCGGACTTGAAAAGCAATGCGCGAGCGACTATACTCTGGGTTTAACATGGACAAAGTGCATAAGTCCGCGGACTTTAAAAAGCAATGCGCGAGCGACTAAAACTCTTAGTACCCGAGGAATTTTTACAAGTTAAAAAGCAATGCGCGAGCGACTATACTCTGGGTTTAACATGGACAAAGTGCATAAGTCCGCGGACTTGAAAAGCCAATGCGCGAGCGACTATACTCTGGGTTTAACATGGACAAAGTGCATAAGTCCGCGGACTTGAAAAGCAATGCGCGAGCGACTATACTCTGGGTTTAACATGGACAAAGTGCATAAGTCCGCGGACTTTAAAAGCAATGCGCGAGCGACTAAACTCTTAGTACCCGAGGAATTTTTACAAGTTAAAAAGCAATGCGCGAGCGACTATACTCTGGGTTTAACATGGACAAAGTGCATAAGTCCGCGGACTTGAAAAGCAATGCGCGAGCGACTATACTCTGGGTTTAACATGGACAAAGTGCATAAGTCCGCGGACTTGAAAAGCAATGCGCGAGCGACTATACTCTGGGTTTAACATGGACAAAGTGCATAAGTCCGCGGACTTGAAAAGCAATGCGCGAGCGACTATACTCTGGGTTTAACATGGACAAAGTGCTTAAGTCCGCGGACTTGAAAAGCAATGCGCGAGCGACTATACTCTGGGTTTAACATGGACAAAGTGCATAAGTCCGCGGACTTTAAAAGCAATGCGCGAGCGA
>JAPDSM010000020.1:242051-257051 GCA_028476575.1 Platygaster robiniae | reverse complement strand
TCCGCGGACTTATGCACTTTGTCCATGTTAAACCCAGAGTATAGTCGCTCGCGCATTGCTTTTCAAGTCCGCGGACTTATGCACTTTGTCCATGTTAAACCCAGAGTATAGTCGCTCGCGCATTGCTTTTCAAGTCCGCGGACTTATGCACTTTGTCCATGTTAAACCCAGAGTATAGTCGCTCGCGCATTGCTTTTTAACTTGTAAAAATTCCTCGGGTACTAAGAGTTTAGTCGCTCGCGCATTGCTTTTAAAGTCCGCGGACTTATGCACTTTGTCCATGTTAAACCCAGAGTATAGTCGCTCGCGCATTGCTTTTCAAGTCCGCGGACTTATGCACTTTGTCCATGTTAAACCCAGAGTATAGTCGCTCGCGCATTGCTTTTCAAGTCCGCGGACTTATGCACTTTGTCCATGTTAAACCCAGAGTATAGTCGCTCGCGCATTGCTTTTTAACTTGTAAAAATTCCTCGGGTACTAAGAGTTTAGTCGCTCGCGCATTGCTTTTAAAGTCCGCGGACTTATGCACTTTGTCCATGTTAAACCCAGAGTATAGTCGCTCGCGCATTGCTTTTCAAGTCCGCGGACTTAAGCACTTTGTCCATGTTAAACCCAGAGTATAGTCGCTCGCGCATTGCTTTTCAAGTCCGCGGACTTATGCACTTTGTCCATGTTAAACCCAGAGTATAGTCGCTCGCGCATTGCTTTTCAAGTCCGCGGACTTATGCACTTTGTCCATGTTAAACCCAGAGTATAGTCGCTCGCGCATTGCTTTTCAAGTCTGCGGACTTATGCACTTTGTCCATGTTAAACCCAGAGTATAGTCGCTCGCGCATTGCTTTTTAACTTGTAAAAATTCCTCGGGTACTAAGAGTTTAGTCGCTCGCGCATTGCTTTTCAAGTCCGCGGACTTATGCACTTTGTCCATGTTAAACCCAGAGTATAGTCGCTCGCGCATTGCTTTTCAAGTCCGCGGACTTATGCACTTTGTCCATGTTAAACCCAGAGTATAGTCGCTCGCGCATTGCTTTTCAAGTCCGCGGACTTATGCACTTTGTCCATGTTAAACCCAGAGTATAGTCGCTCGCGCATTGCTTTTCATGTCCGCGGACTTATGCACATTGTCCATGTTAAACCCAGAGTATAGTCGCTCGCGCATTGCTTTTTAACTTGTAAAAATTCCTCGGGTACTAAGAGTTTAGTCGCTCGCGCATTGCTTTTCAAGTCCGCGGACTTATGCACTTTGTCCATGTTAAACCCAGAGTATAGTCGCTCGCGCATTGCTTTTTAACTTGTAAAAATTCCTCGGGTACTAAGAGTTTAGTCGCTCGCGCATTGCTTTTCAAGTCCGCGGACTTATGCACTTTGTCCATGTTAAACCCAGAGTATAGTCGCTCGCGCATTGCTTTTCAAGTCCGCGGACTTATGCACTTTGTCCATGTTAAACCCAGAGTATAGTCGCTCGCGCATTGCTTTTCAAGTCCGCGGACTTATGCACTTTGTCCATGTTAAACCCAGAGTATAGTCGCTCGCGCATTGCTTTTCAAGTCCGCGGACTTATGCACTTTGTCCATGTTAAACCCAGAGTATAGTCGCTCGCGCATTGCTTTTTAACTTGTAAAAAGTCCTCGGGTACTAAGAGTTTAGTCGCTCGCGCATTGCTTTTAAAGTCCGCGGACTTATGCACTTTGTCCATGTTAAACCCAGAGTATAGTCGCTCGCGCATTGCTTTTCAAGTCCGCGGACTTAAGCACTTTGTCCATGTTAAACCCAGAGTATAGTCGCTCGCGCATTGCTTTTCAAGTCCGCGGACTTAAGCACTTTGTCCATGTTACACCCAGAGTATAGTCGCTCGCGCATTGCTTTTCAAGTCCGCGGACTTAAGCACTTTGTCCATGTTAAACCCAGAGTATAGTCGCTCGCGCATTGCTTTTTAACTTGTAAAAATTCCTCGGGTACTAAGAGTTTAGTCGCTCGCGCATTGCTTTTCAAGTCCGCGGACTTATGCACTTTGTCCATGTTAAACCCAGAGTATAGTCGCTCGCGCATTGCTTTTCAAGTCCGCGGACTTATGCACTTTGTCCATGTTAAACCCAGAGTATAGTCGCTCGCGCATTGCTTTTCAAGTCCGCGGACTTATGCACTTTGTCCATGTTAAACCCAGAGTATAGTCGCTCGCGCATTGCTTTTCAAGTCCGCGGACTTATGCACTTTGTCCATGTTAAACCCAGAGTATAGTCGCTCGCGCATTGCTTTTCAAGTCCGCGGACTTATGCACTTTGTCCATGTTAAACCCAGAGTATAGTCGCTCGCGCATTGCTTTTTAACTTGTAAAAATTCCTCGGGTACTAAGAGTTTAGTCGCTCGCGCATTGCTTTTAAAGTCCGCGGACTTATGCACTTTGTCCATGTTAAACCCAGAGTATAGTCGCTCGCGCATTGCTTTTCAAGTCCGCGGACTTAAGCACTTTGTCCATGTTAAACCCAGAGTATAGTCGCTCGCGCATTGCTTTTCAAGTCCGCGGACTTATGCACTTTGTCCATGTTAAACCCAGAGTATAGTCGCTCGCGCATTGCTTTTCAAGTCCGCGGACTTATGCACTTTGTCCATGTTAAACCCAGAGTATAGTCGCTCGCGCATTGCTTTTCAAGTCCGCGGACTTATGCACTTTGTCCATGTTAAACCCAGAGTATAGTCGCTCGCGCATTGCTTTTTAACTTGTAAAAATTCCTCGGGTACTAAGAGTTTAGTCGCTCGCGCATTGCTTTTAAAGTCCGCGGACTTATGCACTTTGTCCATGTTAAACCCAGAGTATAGTCGCTCGCGCATTGCTTTTCAAGTCCGCGGACTTATGCACTTTGTCCATGTTAAACCCAGAGTATAGTCGCTCGCGCATTGCTTTTCAAGTCCGCGGACTTATGCACTTTGTCCATGTTAAACCCAGAGTATAGTCGCTCGCGCATTGCTTTTTAACTTGTAAAAATTCCTCGGGTACTAAGAGTTTAGTCGCTCGCGCATTGCTTTTAAAGTCCGCGGACTTATGCACTTTGTCCATGTTAAACCCAGAGTATAGTCGCTCGCGCATTGCTTTTCAAGTCCGCGGACTTAAGCACTTTGTCCATGTTAAACCCAGAGTATAGTCGCTCGCGCATTGCTTTTCAAGTCCGCGGACTTATGCACTTTGTCCATGTTAAACCCAGAGTATAGTCGCTCGCGCATTGCTTTTCAAGTCCGCGGACTTATGCACTTTGTCCATGTTAAACCCAGAGTATAGTCGCTCGCGCATTGCTTTTCATGTCCGCGGACTTATGCACATTGTCCATGTTAAACCCAGAGTATAGTCGCTCGCGCATTGCTTTTTAACTTGTAAAAATTCCTCGGGTACTAAGAGTTTAGTCGCTCGCGCATTGCTTTTCAAGTCCGCGGACTTATGCACTTTGTCCATGTTAAACCCAGAGTATAGTCGCTCGCGCATTGCTTTTTAACTTGTAAAAATTCCTCGGGTACTAAGAGTTTAGTCGCTCGCGCATTGCTTTTCAAGTCCGCGGACTTATGCACTTTGTCCATGTTAAACCCAGAGTATAGTCGCTCGCGCATTGCTTTTTAACTTGTAAAAATTCCTCGGGTACTAAGAGCTTAGTCGCTCGCGCATTGCTTTTCAAGTCCGCGGACTTATGCACTTTGTCCATGTTAAACCCAGAGTATAGTCGCTCGCGCATTGCTTTTTAAGTCCGCGGACTTAAGCACTTTGTCCATGTTAAACCCAGAGTATAGTCGCTCGCGCATTGCTTTTTAACTTGTAAAAATTCCTCGGGTACTAAGAGTTTAGTCGCTCGCGCATTGCTTTTCAAGTCCGCGGACTTATGCACTTTGTCCATGTTAAACCCAGAGTATAGTCGCTCGCGCATTGCTTTTCAAGTCCGCGGACTTATGCACTTTGTCCATGTTAAACCCAGAGTATAGTCGCTCGCGCATTGCTTTTCAAGTCCGCGGACTTATGCACTTTGTCCATGTTAAACCCAGAGTATAGTCGCTCGCGCATTGCTTTTTAACTTGTAAAAATTCCTCGGGTACTAAGAGTTTAGTCGCTCGCGCATTGCTTTTAAAGTCCGCGGACTTATGCACTTTGTCCATGTTAAACCCAGAGTATAGTCGCTCGCGCATTGCTTTTCAAGTCCGCGGACTTATGCACTTTGTCCATGTTAAACCCAGAGTATAGTCGCTCGCGCATTGCTTTTCAAGTCCGCGGACTTATGCACTTTGTCCATGTTAAACCCAGAGTATAGTCGCTCGCGCATTGCTTTTTAACTTGTAAAAATTCCTCGGGTACTAAGAGTTTAGTCGCTCGCGCATTGCTTTTAAAGTCCGCGGACTTATGCACTTTGTCCATGTTAAACCCAGAGTATAGTCGCTCGCGCATTGCTTTTCAAGTCCGCGGACTTAAGCACTTTGTCCATGTTAAACCCAGAGTATAGTCGCTCGCGCATTGCTTTTCAAGTCCGCGGACTTATGCACTTTGTCCATGTTAAACCCAGAGTATAGTCGCTCGCGCATTGCTTTTCAAGTCCGCGGACTTATGCACTTTGTCCATGTTAAACCCAGAGTATAGTCGCTCGCGCATTGCTTTTCAAGTCTGCGGACTTATGCACTTTGTCCATGTTAAACCCAGAGTATAGTCGCTCGCGCATTGCTTTTTAACTTGTAAAAATTCCTCGGGTACTAAGAGTTTAGTCGCTCGCGCATTGCTTTTCAAGTCCGCGGACTTATGCACTTTGTCCATGTTAAACCCAGAGTATAGTCGCTCGCGCATTGCTTTTCAAGTCCGCGGACTTATGCACTTTGTCCATGTTAAACCCAGAGTATAGTCGCTCGCGCATTGCTTTTCAAGTCCGCGGACTTATGCACTTTGTCCATGTTAAACCCAGAGTATAGTCGCTCGCGCATTGCTTTTCATGTCCGCGGACTTATGCACATTGTCCATGTTAAACCCAGAGTATAGTCGCTCGCGCATTGCTTTTTAACTTGTAAAAATTCCTCGGGTACTAAGAGTTTAGTCGCTCGCGCATTGCTTTTCAAGTCCGCGGACTTATGCACTTTGTCCATGTTAAACCCAGAGTATAGTCGCTCGCGCATTGCTTTTTAACTTGTAAAAATTCCTCGGGTACTAAGAGTTTAGTCGCTCGCGCATTGCTTTTCAAGTCCGCGGACTTATGCACTTTGTCCATGTTAAACCCAGAGTATAGTCGCTCGCGCATTGCTTTTCAAGTCCGCGGACTTATGCACTTTGTCCATGTTAAACCCAGAGTATAGTCGCTCGCGCATTGCTTTTCAAGTCCGCGGACTTATGCACTTTGTCCATGTTAAACCCAGAGTATAGTCGCTCGCGCATTGCTTTTCAAGTCCGCGGACTTATGCACTTTGTCCATGTTAAACCCAGAGTATAGTCGCTCGCGCATTGCTTTTTAACTTGTAAAAAGTCCTCGGGTACTAAGAGTTTAGTCGCTCGCGCATTGCTTTTAAAGTCCGCGGACTTATGCACTTTGTCCATGTTAAACCCAGAGTATAGTCGCTCGCGCATTGCTTTTCAAGTCCGCGGACTTAAGCACTTTGTCCATGTTAAACCCAGAGTATAGTCGCTCGCGCATTGCTTTTCAAGTCCGCGGACTTAAGCACTTTGTCCATGTTACACCCAGAGTATAGTCGCTCGCGCATTGCTTTTCAAGTCCGCGGACTTAAGCACTTTGTCCATGTTAAACCCAGAGTATAGTCGCTCGCGCATTGCTTTTTAACTTGTAAAAATTCCTCGGGTACTAAGAGTTTAGTCGCTCGCGCATTGCTTTTAAAGTCCGCGGACTTATGCACTTTGTCCATGTTAAACCCAGAGTATAGTCGCTCGCGCATTGCTTTTCAAGTCCGCGGACTTAAGCACTTTGTCCATGTTAAACCCAGAGTATAGTCGCTCGCGCATTGCTTTTCAAGTCCGCGGACTTATGCACTTTGTCCATGTTAAACCCAGAGTATAGTCGCTCGCGCATTGCTTTTCAAGTCCGCGGACTTAAGCACTTTGTCCATGTTATACCCAGAGTATAGTCGCTCGCGCATTGCTTTTCAAGTCCGCGGACTTAAGCACTTTGTCCATGTTAAACCCAGAGTATAGTCGCTCGCGCATTGCTTTTCAAGTCCGCGGACTTAAGCACTTTGTCCATGTTAAACCCAGAGTATAGTCGCTCGCGCATTGCTTTTCAAGTCCG
Organism: Platygaster robiniae; assembly: GCA_028476575.1. Classification (NCBI taxonomy): domain Eukaryota; kingdom Metazoa; phylum Arthropoda; class Insecta; order Hymenoptera; family Platygastridae; genus Platygaster; species Platygaster robiniae. The sequence continues at coordinate 250,800 of JAPDSM010000020.1, read as the reverse complement.
CGGACTTATGCACTTTGTCCATGTTAAACCCAGAGTATAGACGCTCGCGCATTGCTTTTCAAGTCCGCGGACTTATGCACTTTGTCCATGTTAAACCCAGAGTATAGTCGCTCGCGCATTGCTTTTTAACTTGTAAAAATTCCTCGGGTACTAAGAGTTTAGTCGCTCGCGCATTGCTTTTAAAGTCCGCGGACTTATGCACTTTGTCCATGTTAAACCCAGAGTATAGTCGCTCGCGCATTGCTTTTCAAGTCCGCGGACTTAAGCACTTTGTCCATGTTAAACCCAGAGTATAGTCGCTCGCGCATTGCTTTTCAAGTCCGCGGACTTATGCACTTTGTCCATGTTAAACCCAGAGTATAGTCGCTCGCGCATTGCTTTTCAAGTCCGCGGACTTATGCACTTTGTCCATGTTAAACCCAGAGTATAGTCGCTCGCGCATTGCTTTTCAAGTCCGCGGACTTATGCACTTTGTCCATGTTAAACCCAGAGTATAGTCGCTCGCGCATTGCTTTTTAACTTGTAAAAATTCCTCGGGTACTAAGAGTTTAGTCGCTCGCGCATTGCTTTTCAAGTCCGCGGACTTATGCACTTTGTCCATGTTAAACCCAGAGTATAGTCGCTCGCGCATTGCTTTTCAAGTCCGCGGACTTATGCACTTTGTCCATGTTAAACCCAGAGTATAGTCGCTCGCGCATTGCTTTTCAAGTCCGCGGACTTATGCACTTTGTCCATGTTAAACCCAGAGTATAGTCGCTCGCGCATTGCTTTTCATGTCCGCGGACTTATGCACATTGTCCATGTTAAACCCAGAGTATAGTCGCTCGCGCATTGCTTTTTAACTTGTAAAAATTCCTCGGGTACTAAGAGTTTAGTCGCTCGCGCATTGCTTTTCAAGTCCGCGGACTTATGCACTTTGTCCATGTTAAACCCAGAGTATAGTCGCTCGCGCATTGCTTTTTAACTTGTAAAAATTCCTCGGGTACTAAGAGTTTAGTCGCTCGCGCATTGCTTTTCAAGTCCGCGGACTTATGCACTTTGTCCATGTTAAACCCAGAGTATAGTCGCTCGCGCATTGCTTTTTAACTTGTAAAAATTCCTCGGGTACTAAGAGCTTAGTCGCTCGCGCATTGCTTTTCAAGTCCGCGGACTTATGCACTTTGTCCATGTTAAACCCAGAGTATAGTCGCTCGCGCATTGCTTTTTAAGTCCGCGGACTTAAGCACTTTGTCCATGTTAAACCCAGAGTATAGTCGCTCGCGCATTGCTTTTTAACTTGTAAAAATTCCTCGGGTACTAAGAGTTTAGTCGCTCGCGCATTGCTTTTCAAGTCCGCGGACTTATGCACTTTGTCCATGTTAAACCCAGAGTATAGTCGCTCGCGCATTGCTTTTCAAGTCCGCGGACTTATGCACTTTGTCCATGTTAAACCCAGAGTATAGTCGCTCGCGCATTGCTTTTCAAGTCCGCGGACTTATGCACTTTGTCCATGTTAAACCCAGAGTATAGTCGCTCGCGCATTGCTTTTTAACTTGTAAAAATTCCTCGGGTACTAAGAGTTTAGTCGCTCGCGCATTGCTTTTAAAGTCCGCGGACTTATGCACTTTGTCCATGTTAAACCCAGAGTATAGTCGCTCGCGCATTGCTTTTCAAGTCCGCGGACTTATGCACTTTGTCCATGTTAAACCCAGAGTATAGTCGCTCGCGCATTGCTTTTCAAGTCCGCGGACTTATGCACTTTGTCCATGTTAAACCCAGAGTATAGTCGCTCGCGCATTGCTTTTTAACTTGTAAAAATTCCTCGGGTACTAAGAGTTTAGTCGCTCGCGCATTGCTTTTAAAGTCCGCGGACTTATGCACTTTGTCCATGTTAAACCCAGAGTATAGTCGCTCGCGCATTGCTTTTCAAGTCCGCGGACTTAAGCACTTTGTCCATGTTAAACCCAGAGTATAGTCGCTCGCGCATTGCTTTTCAAGTCCGCGGACTTATGCACTTTGTCCATGTTAAACCCAGAGTATAGTCGCTCGCGCATTGCTTTTCAAGTCCGCGGACTTATGCACTTTGTCCATGTTAAACCCAGAGTATAGTCGCTCGCGCATTGCTTTTCAAGTCCGCGGACTTATGCACTTTGTCCATGTTAAACCCAGAGTATAGTCGCTCGCGCATTGCTTTTTAACTTGTAAAAATTCCTCGGGTACTAAGAGTTTAGTCGCTCGCGCATTGCTTTTCAAGTCCGCGGACTTATGCACTTTGTCCATGTTAAACCCAGAGTATAGTCGCTCGCGCATTGCTTTTCAAGTCCGCGGACTTATGCACTTTGTCCATGTTAAACCCAGAGTATAGTCGCTCGCGCATTGCTTTTCAAGTCCGCGGACTTATGCACTTTGTCCATGTTAAACCCAGAGTATAGTCGCTCGCGCATTGCTTTTCATGTCCGCGGACTTATGCACATTGTCCATGTTAAACCCAGAGTATAGTCGCTCGCGCATTGCTTTTTAACTTGTAAAAATTCCTCGGGTACTAAGAGTTTAGTCGCTCGCGCATTGCTTTTCAAGTCCGCGGACTTATGCACTTTGTCCATGTTAAACCCAGAGTATAGTCGCTCGCGCATTGCTTTTTAACTTGTAAAAATTCCTCGGGTACTAAGAGTTTAGTCGCTCGCGCATTGCTTTTCAAGTCCGCGGACTTATGCACTTTGTCCATGTTAAACCCAGAGTATAGTCGCTCGCGCATTGCTTTTCAAGTCCGCGGACTTATGCACTTTGTCCATGTTAAACCCAGAGTATAGTCGCTCGCGCATTGCTTTTCAAGTCCGCGGACTTATGCACTTTGTCCATGTTAAACCCAGAGTATAGTCGCTCGCGCATTGCTTTTTAACTTGTAAAAAGTCCTCGGGTACTAAGAGTTTAGTCGCTCGCGCATTGCTTTTAAAGTCCGCGGACTTATGCACTTTGTCCATGTTAAACCCAGAGTATAGTCGCTCGCGCATTGCTTTTCAAGTCCGCGGACTTAAGCACTTTGTCCATGTTAAACCCAGAGTATAGTCGCTCGCGCATTGCTTTTCAAGTCCGCGGACTTAAGCACTTTGTCCATGTTACACCCAGAGTATAGTCGCTCGCGCATTGCTTTTCAAGTCCGCGGACTTAAGCACTTTGTCCATGTTAAACCCAGAGTATAGTCGCTCGCGCATTGCTTTTTAACTTGTAAAAATTCCTCGGGTACTAAGAGTTTAGTCGCTCGCGCATTGCTTTTAAAGTCCGCGGACTTATGCACTTTGTCCATGTTAAACCCAGAGTATAGTCGCTCGCGCATTGCTTTTCAAGTCCGCGGACTTAAGCACTTTGTCCATGTTAAACCCAGAGTATAGTCGCTCGCGCATTGCTTTTCAAGTCCGCGGACTTATGCACTTTGTCCATGTTAAACCCAGAGTATAGTCGCTCGCGCATTGCTTTTCAAGTCCGCGGACTTAAGCACTTTGTCCATGTTAAACCCAGAGTATAGTCGCTCGCGCATTGCTTTTCAAGTCCGCGGACTTAAGCACTTTGTCCATGTTAAACCCAGAGTATAGTCGCTCGCGCATTGCTTTTCAAGTCCGCGGACTTAAGCACTTTGTCCATGTTAAACCCAGAGTATAGTCGCTCGCGCATTGCTTTTCAAGTCCGCGGACTTATGCACTTTGTCCATGTTAAACCCAGAGTATAGACGCTCGCGCATTGCTTTTCAAGTCCGCGGACTTATGCACTTTGTCCATGTTAAACCCAGAGTATAGTCGCTCGCGCATTGCTTTTTAACTTGTAAAAATTCCTCGGGTACTAAGAGTTTAGTCGCTCGCGCATTGCTTTTCAAGTCCGCGGACTTATGCACTTTGTCCATGTTAAACCCAGAGTATAGTCGCTCGCGCATTGCTTTTCAAGTCCGCGGACTTATGCACTTTGTCCATGTTAAACCCAGAGTATAGTCGCTCGCGCATTGCTTTTTAACTTGTAAAAATTCCTCGGGTACTAAGAGTTTAGTCGCTCGCGCATTGCTTTTAAAGTCCGCGGACTTATGCACTTTGTCCATGTTAAACCCAGAGTATAGTCGCTCGCGCATTGCTTTTCATGTCCGCGGACTTATGCACTTTGTCCATGTTAAACCCAGAGTATAGTCGCTCGCGCATTGCTTTTCAAGTCCGCGGACTTATGCACTTTGTCCATGTTAAACCCAGAGTATAGTCGCTCGCGCATTGCTTTTCAAGTCCGCGGACTTATGCACTTTGTCCATGTTAAACCCAGAGTATAGTCGCTCGCGCATTGCTTTTCAAGTCCGCGGACTTATGCACTTTGTCCATGTTAAACCCAGAGTATAGTCGCTCGCGCATTGCTTTTCAAGTCCGCGGACTTATGCACTTTGTCCATGTTAAACCCAGAGTATAGTCGCTCGCGCATTGCTTTTTAACTTGTAAAAATTCCTCGGGTACTAAGAGTTTAGTCGCTCGCGCATTGCTTTTCAAGTCCGCGGACTTATGCACTTTGTCCATGTTAAACCCAGAGTATAGTCGCTCGCGCATTGCTTTTCAAGTCCGCGGACTTATGCACTTTGTCCATGTTAAACCCAGAGTATAGTCGCTCGCGCATTGCTTTTCAAGTCCGCGGACTTATGCACTTTGTCCATGTTAAACCCAGAGTATAGTCGCTCGCGCATTGCTTTTCAAGTCCGCGGACTTATGCACTTTGTCCATGTTAAACCCAGAGTATAGTCGCTCGCGCATTGCTTTTCATGTCCGCGGACTTATGCACTTTGTCCATGTTAAACCCAGAGTATAGTCGCTCGCGCATTGCTTTTAAACTTGTAAAAATTCTCTAGTATCAAGAGTTTAGTCGCTCGCGCATTGCTTTTGGTACACTTTGATTCCAATATTCCTAAATCTCGAAAAAATCGACAAAAATTGCTTCCTAAGATGCCCAAGAACGTATGTGAAAAAAAAAAAAAATTTTCACTTTCGAAATGTTTTCAAGTCCATTATAGCTAAAAGTCGAAAAAATTGAAAAAAATCGTCTCCCAAGTTGCCCAAGAACGTATGAGAAAAAAAAAAAAATTTTCATTTTCGTAATTTTTTTAAGTCCATTATAGCTAAAACTTGGAAAAATTGAAAAATTCTCGTCACCGAAGTTGCCTTAAAACGTCCGAGATGAAAAAAATTTTTCGTCAAATCGAAAATTATTCCAAGTCCGAATCACGAAAATGGCGCTTTTTTCTATGAAATAACCAAAAACGCCGGTCCCGGCGGTTGCACGTTGACACTATGTGTTGGAGCGCCCTTCGGTGGGCTAACATTGCCACGGGTCGATGTCGAAAGACTGAATGGCTCTTATGTGGCAAGCCTCTTGGAGGTCATCCAGGCGTACGGGATTCGTTCTCTGCCTTCACTGAGCATCAACCCGCTTGTTTCCGAGCGATATTACGTTCCCTGGTGCGCGCGTGTTCGCTTCGTGCACGCATGCATCGGGGACAAACACACGACCATGTGATACATGAAGTTTGAATCAATGGCGAAGTGCCCCGTACGCGGTGAGCACGAGAGTAAAGAAAGATGAAAAAAGTAATAAGTTTTTTCGGAAACTTATGAAAAAAAAATGCGGTTCATAGTCGTTCGTGCGTTCAGATGGACTTGGCCGACGACATGTCCGCTCGTGTGCTAGAGGTACGACCAATGACGCCAATGCGTCCCGCGTACGTCTCTAGTCGCGCGAACGAAGTCAGTCGAGTTTTGCGAGCGGTCGCAGGCTCACTGCTTAGCTAAAGTGCGCAATATATGCATATAATATATGACATATGAAAACGAATGAAACACACAGCACACAGACAAGTCCATTGGCCAGCTTCGTATTAGAGCACGGCAATGAAAATATATTTGGCAAAACACGTTGTCAACACACGGCGGACCAGGGCACGCGCGCGTTGCCCGTCAACGCGTTAGCGTGGCCACCCGTTCGTGAATGAATATGAACAGAAAAACGTGCGTCGCGCATGAATCCTTGGCGATTCGCGACAAGCATCGGTAGCTTGGGGAATTGCGCCGAGGCTATATCAAACGAGAGAAAAGAGTTAGCCGCGTCCTCGCGCGCGTTTCCTTTCGGGGGGACGCGTTAGCGAGATGCGTCGAGCAGCTCCCTGGTTGATCCTGCCAGTAGTCATATGCTTGTCTCAAAGATTAAGCCATGCATGTCTAAGTGCAAGCTAAACTAAAGTGAAACCGCGAATGGCTCATTAAATCAGTTATGGTTTCTTAGATCGTACCCCACTTTTACTTGGATAACTGTGGTAATTCTAGAGCTAATACATGCAACTCGAGTCCCGACCAGAGATGGGAGGGACGCTTTTATTAGATCAAAACCAATCGGTTCGGGGCGTTCCTTTCGGGGTTCGTTCTGGCCGTTTGTTCTGGTGACTCTGAATAACTTTGAGCTGATCGCACGGTCTAGCACCGGCGACGGATCTTTCAAATGTCTGCTTTATCAACTGTCGATGGTAGGCTCTGCGCCTACCATGGTTGTTACGGATAACGGGGAATCAGGGTTCGATTCCGGAGAGGGAGCCTGAGAAACGGCTACCACATCCAAGGAAGGCAGCAGGCGCGCAAATTACCCACTCCCGGCACGGGGAGGTAGTGACGAAAAATAACGATACGGGACTCATCCGAGGCCCCGTAATCGGAATGAGTACACTTTAAATCCTTTAACGAGGATCAATTGGAGGGCAAGTCTGGTGCCAGCAGCCGCGGTAATTCCAGCTCCAATAGCGTATATTAAAGTTGTTGCGGTTAAAAAGCTCGTAGTTGAATCTGTGCGCCACGCTGTTGGTTCGCCGCTCGCGGTGTTACTGGCAGTTCAGTGGCGCGTCCTACCGGTGGATGCGGTTCGGGCGTCGCCTCGTCGCGGGAGCCTCGCGCTCTCCGTGTGCGTGCGCGGTGTTCGGCGGTCCAAGATTAATCCCATCGCGGTGCTCTTCACCGAGTGTCGAGGTGGGCCGGTACGTTTACTTTGAACAAATTAGAGTGCTTAAAGCAGGCCTTACGCTGCCTGAATATTCTGTGCATGGAATAATGGAATAGGATCTCGGTTCTATTTTGTTGGTTTTCGGAAGCCCCGAGATAATGATTAATAGGGACAGATGGGGGCATTTGTATTGCGACGTTAGAGGTGAAATTCTTGGATCGTCGCAAGACAAACTGAAGCGAAAGCATTTGCCAAAAATGTTTTCATTAATCAAGAACGAAAGTTAGAGGTTCGAAGGCGATCAGATACCGCCCTAGTTCTAACCATAAACGATGCCAGCTAGCGATCCGCCGAAGTTCCTCCGATGACTCGGCGGGCAGCTTCCAGGAAACTAAAGCTTTTGGGTTCCGGGGGAAGTATGGTTGCAAAGCTGAAACTTAAAGGAATTGACGGAAGGGCACCACCAGGAGTGGAGCCTGCGGCTTAATTTGACTCAACACGGGAAACCTCACCAGGCCCAGACACTGGAAGGATTGACAGATTGATAGCTCTTTCTTGATTCAGTGGGTGGTGGTGCATGGCCGTTCTTAGTTGGTGGAGCGATTTGTCTGGTTAATTCCGATAACGAACGAGACTCTAGCCTGCTAAATAGGCGGAATTATGATATCCAGAAGATCGAAATCCGGCCCGGTGTCGCGTTCGCGCGCGTGCTTGCTCCTCGTGGGTTGGTCGCGTGTGGGCGTTGGCGTCGTGGTACGGGCGATTTTTACTATCGACGCAAAGTACAAACTCTTCTTAGAGGGACAAGCGACTTTTAGTCGCACGAAATTGAGCAATAACAGGTCTGTGATGCCCTTAGATGTTCTGGGCCGCACGCGCGCTACACTGAAGGAATCAGCGTGTCCTCTTTGGCCGAAAGGTCCGGGTAACCCGCTGAACCTCCTTCGTGATAGGGATTGGGGCTTGCAATTATTCCCCATGAACGAGGAATTCCCAGTAAGCGCGAGTCATAAGCTCGCGTTGATTACGTCCCTGCCCTTTGTACACACCGCCCGTCGCTACTACCGATTGAATGATTTAGTGAGGTCTTCGGACTGAAAGCGCCACGGTGTTTCGGCACTGTCGACGTAGACGGAAAGATGACCAAACTTGATTATTTAGAGGAAGTAAAAGTCGTAACAAGGTTTCCGTAGGTGAACCTGCGGAAGGATCATTAAAGTGGTGATTGAAAAACTCACACACGAAAAAGCAAAAGGGAACGCAAGCTAAATAAACGTAAAGAAAAAAAAATATATACAATACGGTAAAACGTATTGTGTGTATATAACCCGAAAGATGGTAATTTATGGAGGCGCGCGTACTAGCTACGCGCGCCGAAAGACCGATAGAGGCGATTGAAACGCGATCCTCTCTCAACCACGACACACACACACACACACACACTTCACCCCGAGTGAAGTGGAGAGGAGATGATGGTGGTTTGTTGTTGAGGGTCGAGTCGTCTATCGGCGAAAAAAGCGTTGACGAACAACGACCGCTTGAGCGTGCAATGTTGATCCCGGTCAGTTCGTTAAACGCGATCGAACGAGCGCGAAGGATGAAATATTATTATTTCGCAAGTGATTCGGGAGGTTTGGTGCCCTTCCTTGGAGTCTGCCTTCGCGCCGGTGCCCACCGCGGCGGTAACGTCTCTCCCCTAAACAAAAAATGAGAGTGTTATTCGTGCGTGCGCTACGAGTCAACCTATAATAGGGTGCAGGACCAAGGCATT
>JAPDSM010000020.1:222051-234551 GCA_028476575.1 Platygaster robiniae | reverse complement strand
TCCGCGGACTTATGCACTTTGTCCATGTTAAACCCAGAGTATAGTCGCTCGCGCATTGCTTTTTAACTTGTAAAAATTCCTCGGGTACTAAGAGTTTAGTCGCTCGCGCATTGCTTTTAAAGTCCGCGGACTTATGCACTTTGTCCATGTTAAACCCAGAGTATAGTCGCTCGCGCATTGCTTTTCAAGTCCGCGGACTTAAGCACTTTGTCCATGTTAAACCCAGAGTATAGTCGCTCGCGCATTGCTTTTCAAGTCCGCGGACTTATGCACTTTGTCCATGTTAAACCCAGAGTATAGTCGCTCGCGCATTGCTTTTCAAGTCCGCGGACTTATGCACTTTGTCCATGTTAAACCCAGAGTATAGTCGCTCGCGCATTGCTTTTCAAGTCCGCGGACTTATGCACTTTGTCCATGTTAAACCCAGAGTATAGTCGCTCGCGCATTGCTTTTTAACTTGTAAAAATTCCTCGGGTACTAAGAGTTTAGTCGCTCGCGCATTGCTTTTAAAGTCCGCGGACTTATGCACTTTGTCCATGTTAAACCCAGAGTATAGTCGCTCGCGCATTGCTTTTCAAGTCCGCGGACTTATGCACTTTGTCCATGTTAAACCCAGAGTATAGTCGCTCGCGCATTGCTTTTCAAGTCCGCGGACTTATGCACTTTGTCCATGTTAAACCCAGAGTATAGTCGCTCGCGCATTGCTTTTTAACTTGTAAAAATTCCTCGGGTACTAAGAGTTTAGTCGCTCGCGCATTGCTTTTAAAGTCCGCGGACTTATGCACTTTGTCCATGTTAAACCCAGAGTATAGTCGCTCGCGCATTGCTTTTCAAGTCCGCGGACTTAAGCACTTTGTCCATGTTAAACCCAGAGTATAGTCGCTCGCGCATTGCTTTTCAAGTCCGCGGACTTATGCACTTTGTCCATGTTAAACCCAGAGTATAGTCGCTCGCGCATTGCTTTTCAAGTCCGCGGACTTATGCACTTTGTCCATGTTAAACCCAGAGTATAGTCGCTCGCGCATTGCTTTTCATGTCCGCGGACTTATGCACATTGTCCATGTTAAACCCAGAGTATAGTCGCTCGCGCATTGCTTTTTAACTTGTAAAAATTCCTCGGGTACTAAGAGTTTAGTCGCTCGCGCATTGCTTTTCAAGTCCGCGGACTTATGCACTTTGTCCATGTTAAACCCAGAGTATAGTCGCTCGCGCATTGCTTTTTAACTTGTAAAAATTCCTCGGGTACTAAGAGTTTAGTCGCTCGCGCATTGCTTTTCAAGTCCGCGGACTTATGCACTTTGTCCATGTTAAACCCAGAGTATAGTCGCTCGCGCATTGCTTTTTAACTTGTAAAAATTCCTCGGGTACTAAGAGCTTAGTCGCTCGCGCATTGCTTTTCAAGTCCGCGGACTTATGCACTTTGTCCATGTTAAACCCAGAGTATAGTCGCTCGCGCATTGCTTTTTAAGTCCGCGGACTTAAGCACTTTGTCCATGTTAAACCCAGAGTATAGTCGCTCGCGCATTGCTTTTTAACTTGTAAAAATTCCTCGGGTACTAAGAGTTTAGTCGCTCGCGCATTGCTTTTCAAGTCCGCGGACTTATGCACTTTGTCCATGTTAAACCCAGAGTATAGTCGCTCGCGCATTGCTTTTCAAGTCCGCGGACTTATGCACTTTGTCCATGTTAAACCCAGAGTATAGTCGCTCGCGCATTGCTTTTCAAGTCCGCGGACTTATGCACTTTGTCCATGTTAAACCCAGAGTATAGTCGCTCGCGCATTGCTTTTTAACTTGTAAAAATTCCTCGGGTACTAAGAGTTTAGTCGCTCGCGCATTGCTTTTAAAGTCCGCGGACTTATGCACTTTGTCCATGTTAAACCCAGAGTATAGTCGCTCGCGCATTGCTTTTCAAGTCCGCGGACTTATGCACTTTGTCCATGTTAAACCCAGAGTATAGTCGCTCGCGCATTGCTTTTCAAGTCCGCGGACTTATGCACTTTGTCCATGTTAAACCCAGAGTATAGTCGCTCGCGCATTGCTTTTTAACTTGTAAAAATTCCTCGGGTACTAAGAGTTTAGTCGCTCGCGCATTGCTTTTAAAGTCCGCGGACTTATGCACTTTGTCCATGTTAAACCCAGAGTATAGTCGCTCGCGCATTGCTTTTCAAGTCCGCGGACTTAAGCACTTTGTCCATGTTAAACCCAGAGTATAGTCGCTCGCGCATTGCTTTTCAAGTCCGCGGACTTATGCACTTTGTCCATGTTAAACCCAGAGTATAGTCGCTCGCGCATTGCTTTTCAAGTCCGCGGACTTATGCACTTTGTCCATGTTAAACCCAGAGTATAGTCGCTCGCGCATTGCTTTTCAAGTCTGCGGACTTATGCACTTTGTCCATGTTAAACCCAGAGTATAGTCGCTCGCGCATTGCTTTTTAACTTGTAAAAATTCCTCGGGTACTAAGAGTTTAGTCGCTCGCGCATTGCTTTTCAAGTCCGCGGACTTATGCACTTTGTCCATGTTAAACCCAGAGTATAGTCGCTCGCGCATTGCTTTTCAAGTCCGCGGACTTATGCACTTTGTCCATGTTAAACCCAGAGTATAGTCGCTCGCGCATTGCTTTTCAAGTCCGCGGACTTATGCACTTTGTCCATGTTAAACCCAGAGTATAGTCGCTCGCGCATTGCTTTTCATGTCCGCGGACTTATGCACATTGTCCATGTTAAACCCAGAGTATAGTCGCTCGCGCATTGCTTTTTAACTTGTAAAAATTCCTCGGGTACTAAGAGTTTAGTCGCTCGCGCATTGCTTTTCAAGTCCGCGGACTTATGCACTTTGTCCATGTTAAACCCAGAGTATAGTCGCTCGCGCATTGCTTTTTAACTTGTAAAAATTCCTCGGGTACTAAGAGTTTAGTCGCTCGCGCATTGCTTTTCAAGTCCGCGGACTTATGCACTTTGTCCATGTTAAACCCAGAGTATAGTCGCTCGCGCATTGCTTTTCAAGTCCGCGGACTTATGCACTTTGTCCATGTTAAACCCAGAGTATAGTCGCTCGCGCATTGCTTTTCAAGTCCGCGGACTTATGCACTTTGTCCATGTTAAACCCAGAGTATAGTCGCTCGCGCATTGCTTTTCAAGTCCGCGGACTTATGCACTTTGTCCATGTTAAACCCAGAGTATAGTCGCTCGCGCATTGCTTTTTAACTTGTAAAAAGTCCTCGGGTACTAAGAGTTTAGTCGCTCGCGCATTGCTTTTAAAGTCCGCGGACTTATGCACTTTGTCCATGTTAAACCCAGAGTATAGTCGCTCGCGCATTGCTTTTCAAGTCCGCGGACTTAAGCACTTTGTCCATGTTAAACCCAGAGTATAGTCGCTCGCGCATTGCTTTTCAAGTCCGCGGACTTAAGCACTTTGTCCATGTTACACCCAGAGTATAGTCGCTCGCGCATTGCTTTTCAAGTCCGCGGACTTAAGCACTTTGTCCATGTTAAACCCAGAGTATAGTCGCTCGCGCATTGCTTTTTAACTTGTAAAAATTCCTCGGGTACTAAGAGTTTAGTCGCTCGCGCATTGCTTTTAAAGTCCGCGGACTTATGCACTTTGTCCATGTTAAACCCAGAGTATAGTCGCTCGCGCATTGCTTTTCAAGTCCGCGGACTTAAGCACTTTGTCCATGTTAAACCCAGAGTATAGTCGCTCGCGCATTGCTTTTCAAGTCCGCGGACTTATGCACTTTGTCCATGTTAAACCCAGAGTATAGTCGCTCGCGCATTGCTTTTCAAGTCCGCGGACTTAAGCACTTTGTCCATGTTAAACCCAGAGTATAGTCGCTCGCGCATTGCTTTTCAAGTCCGCGGACTTAAGCACTTTGTCCATGTTAAACCCAGAGTATAGTCGCTCGCGCATTGCTTTTTAACTTGTAAAAATTCCTCGGGTACTAAGAGTTTAGTCGCTCGCGCATTGCTTTTAAAGTCCGCGGACTTATGCACTTTGTCCATGTTAAACCCAGAGTATAGTCGCTCGCGCATTGCTTTTCAAGTCCGCGGACTTATGCACTTTGTCCATGTTAAACCCAGAGTATAGTCGCTCGCGCATTGCTTTTCAAGTCCGCGGACTTATGCACTTTGTCCATGTTAAACCCAGAGTATAGTCGCTCGCGCATTGCTTTTTAACTTGTAAAAATTCCTCGGGTACTAAGAGTTTAGTCGCTCGCGCATTGCTTTTAAAGTCCGCGGACTTATGCACTTTGTCCATGTTAAACCCAGAGTATAGTCGCTCGCGCATTGCTTTTCAAGTCCGCGGACTTAAGCACTTTGTCCATGTTAAACCCAGAGTATAGTCGCTCGCGCATTGCTTTTCAAGTCCGCGGACTTATGCACTTTGTCCATGTTAAACCCAGAGTATAGTCGCTCGCGCATTGCTTTTCAAGTCCGCGGACTTATGCACTTTGTCCATGTTAAACCCAGAGTATAGTCGCTCGCGCATTGCTTTTTAACTTGTAAAAATTCCTCGGGTACTAAGAGTTTAGTCGCTCGCGCATTGCTTTTCAAGTCCGCGGACTTATGCACTTTGTCCATGTTAAACCCAGAGTATAGTCGCTCGCGCATTGCTTTTCAAGTCCGCGGACTTATGCACTTTGTCCATGTTAAACCCAGAGTATAGTCGCTCGCGCATTGCTTTTCAAGTCCGCGGACTTATGCACTTTGTCCATGTTAAACCCAGAGTATAGTCGCTCGCGCATTGCTTTTCATGTCCGCGGACTTATGCACATTGTCCATGTTAAACCCAGAGTATAGTCGCTCGCGCATTGCTTTTTAACTTGTAAAAATTCCTCGGGTACTAAGAGTTTAGTCGCTCGCGCATTGCTTTTCAAGTCCGCGGACTTATGCACTTTGTCCATGTTAAACCCAGAGTATAGTCGCTCGCGCATTGCTTTTTAACTTGTAAAAATTCCTCGGGTACTAAGAGTTTAGTCGCTCGCGCATTGCTTTTCAAGTCCGCGGACTTATGCACTTTGTCCATGTTAAACCCAGAGTATAGTCGCTCGCGCATTGCTTTTTAACTTGTAAAAATTCCTCGGGTACTAAGAGCTTAGTCGCTCGCGCATTGCTTTTCAAGTCCGCGGACTTATGCACTTTGTCCATGTTAAACCCAGAGTATAGTCGCTCGCGCATTGCTTTTTAAGTCCGCGGACTTAAGCACTTTGTCCATGTTAAACCCAGAGTATAGTCGCTCGCGCATTGCTTTTTAACTTGTAAAAATTCCTCGGGTACTAAGAGTTTAGTCGCTCGCGCATTGCTTTTCAAGTCCGCGGACTTATGCACTTTGTCCATGTTAAACCCAGAGTATAGTCGCTCGCGCATTGCTTTTCAAGTCCGCGGACTTATGCACTTTGTCCATGTTAAACCCAGAGTATAGTCGCTCGCGCATTGCTTTTCAAGTCCGCGGACTTATGCACTTTGTCCATGTTAAACCCAGAGTATAGTCGCTCGCGCATTGCTTTTCAAGTCCGCGGACTTATGCACTTTGTCCATGTTAAACCCAGAGTATAGTCGCTCGCGCATTGCTTTTTAACTTGTAAAAATTCCTCGGGTACTAAGAGTTTAGTCGCTCGCGCATTGCTTTTAAAGTCCGCGGACTTATGCACTTTGTCCATGTTAAACCCAGAGTATAGTCGCTCGCGCATTGCTTTTCAAGTCCGCGGACTTAAGCACTTTGTCCATGTTAAACCCAGAGTATAGTCGCTCGCGCATTGCTTTTCAAGTCCGCGGACTTATGCACTTTGTCCATGTTAAACCCAGAGTATAGTCGCTCGCGCATTGCTTTTCAAGTCCGCGGACTTATGCACTTTGTCCATGTTAAACCCAGAGTATAGTCGCTCGCGCATTGCTTTTCAAGTCCGCGGACTTATGCACTTTGTCCATGTTAAACCCAGAGTATAGTCGCTCGCGCATTGCTTTTTAACTTGTAAAAATTCCTCGGGTACTAAGAGTTTAGTCGCTCGCGCATTGCTTTTAAAGTCCGCGGACTTATGCACTTTGTCCATGTTAAACCCAGAGTATAGTCGCTCGCGCATTGCTTTTCAAGTCCGCGGACTTATGCACTTTGTCCATGTTAAACCCAGAGTATAGTCGCTCGCGCATTGCTTTTCAAGTCCGCGGACTTATGCACTTTGTCCATGTTAAACCCAGAGTATAGTCGCTCGCGCATTGCTTTTTAACTTGTAAAAATTCCTCGGGTACTAAGAGTTTAGTCGCTCGCGCATTGCTTTTAAAGTCCGCGGACTTATGCACTTTGTCCATGTTAAACCCAGAGTATAGTCGCTCGCGCATTGCTTTTCAAGTCCGCGGACTTAAGCACTTTGTCCATGTTAAACCCAGAGTATAGTCGCTCGCGCATTGCTTTTCAAGTCCGCGGACTTATGCACTTTGTCCATGTTAAACCCAGAGTATAGTCGCTCGCGCATTGCTTTTCAAGTCCGCGGACTTATGCACTTTGTCCATGTTAAACCCAGAGTATAGTCGCTCGCGCATTGCTTTTCAAGTCCGCGGACTTATGCACTTTGTCCATGTTAAACCCAGAGTATAGTCGCTCGCGCATTGCTTTTTAACTTGTAAAAATTCCTCGGGTACTAAGAGTTTAGTCGCTCGCGCATTGCTTTTCAAGTCCGCGGACTTATGCACTTTGTCCATGTTAAACCCAGAGTATAGTCGCTCGCGCATTGCTTTTCAAGTCCGCGGACTTATGCACTTTGTCCATGTTAAACCCAGAGTATAGTCGCTCGCGCATTGCTTTTCAAGTCCGCGGACTTATGCACTTTGTCCATGTTAAACCCAGAGTATAGTCGCTCGCGCATTGCTTTTCATGTCCGCGGACTTATGCACATTGTCCATGTTAAACCCAGAGTATAGTCGCTCGCGCATTGCTTTTTAACTTGTAAAAATTCCTCGGGTACTAAGAGTTTAGTCGCTCGCGCATTGCTTTTCAAGTCCGCGGACTTATGCACTTTGTCCATGTTAAACCCAGAGTATAGTCGCTCGCGCATTGCTTTTTAACTTGTAAAAATTCCTCGGGTACTAAGAGTTTAGTCGCTCGCGCATTGCTTTTCAAGTCCGCGGACTTATGCACTTTGTCCATGTTAAACCCAGAGTATAGTCGCTCGCGCATTGCTTTTTAACTTGTAAAAATTCCTCGGGTACTAAGAGCTTAGTCGCTCGCGCATTGCTTTTCAAGTCCGCGGACTTATGCACTTTGTCCATGTTAAACCCAGAGTATAGTCGCTCGCGCATTGCTTTTTAAGTCCGCGGACTTAAGCACTTTGTCCATGTTAAACCCAGAGTATAGTCGCTCGCGCATTGCTTTTTAACTTGTAAAAATTCCTCGGGTACTAAGAGTTTAGTCGCTCGCGCATTGCTTTTCAAGTCCGCGGACTTATGCACTTTGTCCATGTTAAACCCAGAGTATAGTCGCTCGCGCATTGCTTTTCAAGTCCGCGGACTTATGCACTTTGTCCATGTTAAACCCAGAGTATAGTCGCTCGCGCATTGCTTTTCAAGTCCGCGGACTTATGCACTTTGTCCATGTTAAACCCAGAGTATAGTCGCTCGCGCATTGCTTTTTAACTTGTAAAATTCCTCGGGTACTAAGAGTTTAGTCGCTCGCGCATTGCTTTTAAGTCCGCGGACTTATGCACTTTGTCCATGTTAAACCCAGAGTATAGTCGCTCGCGCATTGCTTTTCAAGTCCGCGGACTTATGCACTTTGTCCATGTTAAACCCAGAGTATAGTCGCTCGCGCATTGCTTTTCAAGTCCGCGGACTTATGCACTTTGTCCATGTTAAACCCAGAGTATAGTCGCTCGCGCATTGCTTTTAACTTGTAAAAATTCCTCGGGTACTAAGAGTTTAGTCGCTCGCGCATTGCTTTTAAAGTCCGCGGACTTATGCACTTTGTCCATGTTAAACCCAGAGTATAGTCGCTCGCGCATTGCTTTTCAAGTCCGCGGACTTAAGCACTTTGTCCATGTTAAACCCAGAGTATAGTCGCTCGCGCATTGCTTTTCAAGTCCGCGGACTTATGCACTTTGTCCATGTTAAACCCAGAGTATTAGTCGCTCGCGCATTGCTTTTCAAGTCCGCGGACTTATGCACTTTGTCCATGTTAAACCCAGAGTATAGTCGCTCGCGCATTGCTTTTCAAGTCCGCGGACTTATGCACTTTGTCCATGTTAAACCCAGAGTATAGTCGCTCGCGCATTGCTTTTTAACTTGTAAAAATTCCTCGGGTACTAAGAGTTTAGTCGCTCGCGCATTGCTTTTCAAGTCCGCGGACTTATGCACTTTGTCCATGTTAAACCCAGAGTATAGTCGCTCGCGCATTGCTTTCAAGTCCGCGGACTTATGCACTTTGTCCATGTTAAACCCAGAGTATAGTCGCTCGCGCATTGCTTTTCAAGTCCGCGGACTTATGCACTTTGTCCATGTTAAACCCAGAGTATAGTCGCTCGCGCATTGCTTTTCATGTCCGCGGACTTATGCACATTGTCCATGTTAAACCCAGAGTATAGTCGCTCGCGCATTGCTTTTTAACTTGTAAAAATTCCTCGGGTACTAAGAGTTAGTCGCTCGCGCATTGCTTTTCAAGTCCGCGGACTTATGCACTTTGTCCATGTTAAACCCAGAGTATAGTCGCTCGCGCATTGCTTTTTAACTTGTAAAAATTCCTCGGGTACTAAGAGTTTAGTCGCTCGCGCATTGCTTTTCAAGTCCGCGGACTTATGCACTTTGTCCATGTTAACCCAGAGTATAGTCGCTCGCGCATTGCTTTTCAAGTCCGCGGACTTATGCACTTTGTCCATGTTAAACCCAGAGTATAGTCGCTCGCGCATTGCTTTTCAAGTCCGCGGACTTATGCACTTTGTCCATGTTAAACCCAGAGTATAGTCGCTCGCGCATTGCTTTTTAACTTGTAAAAAGTCCTCGGGTACTAAGAGTTTAGTCGCTCGCGCATTGCTTTTAAAGTCCGCGGACTTATGCACTTTGTCCATGTTAAACCCAGAGTATAGTCGCTCGCGCATTGCTTTTCAAGTCCGCGGACTTAAGCACTTTGTCCATGTTAAACCCAGAGTATAGTCGCTCGCGCATTGCTTTTCAAGTCCGCGGACTTAAGCACTTTGTCCATGTTACACCCAGAGTATAGTCGCTCGCGCATTGCTTTTCAAGTCCGCGGACTTAAGCACTTTGTCCATGTTAAACCCAGAGTATAGTCGCTCGCGCATTGCTTTTTAACTTGTAAAAATTCCTCGGGTACTAAGAGTTTAGTCGCTCGCGCATTGCTTTTAAAGTCCGCGGACTTATGCACTTTGTCCATGTTAAACCCAGAGTATAGTCGCTCGCGCATTGCTTTTCAAGTCCGCGGACTTAAGCACTTTGTCCATGTTAAACCCAGAGTATAGTCGCTCGCGCATTGCTTTTCAAGTCCGCGGACTTATGCACTTTGTCCATGTTAAACCCAGAGTATAGTCGCTCGCGCATTGCTTTTCAAGTCCGCGGACTTAAGCACTTTGTCCATGTTAAACCCAGAGTATAGTCGCTCGCGCATTGCTTTTCAAGTCCGCGGACTTAAGCACTTTGTCCATGTTAAACCCAGAGTATAGTCGCTCGCGCATTGCTTTTCAAGTCCGCGGACTTAAGCACTTTGTCCATGTTAAACCCAGAGTATAGTCGCTCGCGCATTGCTTTTCAAGTCCGCGGACTTATGCACTTTGTCCATGTTAAACCCAGAGTATAGACGCTCGCGCATTGCTTTTCAAGTCCGCGGACTTATGCACTTTGTCCATGTTAAACCCAGAGTATAGTCGCTCGCGCATTGCTTTTTAACTTGTAAAAATTCCTCGGGTACTAAGAGTTTAGTCGCTCGCGCATTGCTTTTCAAGTCCGCGGACTTATGCACTTTGTCCATGTTAAACCCAGAGTATAGTCGCTCGCGCATTGCTTTTCAAGTCCGCGGACTTAAGCACTTTGTCCATGTTAAACCCAGAGTATAGTCGCTCGCGCATTGCTTTTCAAGTCCGCGGACTTATGCACTTGTCCATGTTAAACCCAGAGTATAGTCGCTCGCGCATTGCTTTTCAAGTCCGCGGACTTATGCACTTTGTCCATGTTAAACCCAGAGTATAGTCGCTCGCGCATTGCTTTTTAACTTGTAAAAATTCCTCGGGTACTAAGAGTTTAGTCGCTCGCGCATTGCTTTTAAAGTCCGCGGACTTATGCACTTTGTCCATGTTAAACCCAGAGTATAGTCGCTCGCGCATTGCTTTTCATGTCCGCGGACTTATGCACTTTGTCCATGTTAAACCCCAGAGTATAGTCGCTCGCGCATTGCTTTTCAAGTCCGCGGACTTATGCACTTTGTCCATGTTAAACCCAGAGTATAGTCGCTCGCGCATTGCTTTTCAAGTCCGCGGACTTATGCACTTTGTCCATGTTAAACCCAGAGTATAGTCGCTCGCGCATTGCTTTTCAAGTCCGCGGACTTATGCACTTTGTCCATGTTAAACCCAGAGTATAGTCGCTCGCGCATTGCTTTCAAGTCCGCGGACTTATGCACTTTGTCCATGTTAAACCCAGAGTATAGTCGCTCGCGCATTGCTTTTTAACTTGTAAAAATTCCTCGGGTACTAAGAGTTTAGTCGCTCGCGCAATGCTTTTCAAGTCCGCGGACTTATGCACTTTGTCCATGTTAAACCCAGAGTATAGTCGCTCGCGCATTGCTTTTCAAGTCCGCGGACTTATGCCACTTTGTCCATGTTAAACCCAGAGTATAGTCGCTCGCGCATTGCTTTTCAAGTCCGCGGACTTATGCACTTTGTCCATGTTAAACCCAGAGTATAGTCGCTCGCGCATTGCTTTTCAAGTCCGCGGACTTATGCACTTTGTCCATGTTAAACCCAGAGTATAGTCGCTCGCGCATTGCTTTTCATGTCCGCGGACTTATGCACTTTGTCCATGTTAAACCCAGAGTATAGTCGCTCGCGCATTGCTTTTAAACTTGTAAAAATTCTCTAGTATCAAGAGTTTAGTCGCTCGCGCATTGCTTTTGGTACACTTTGATTCCAATATTCCTAAATCTCGAAAAAATCGACAAAAATTGCTTCCTAAGATGCCCAAGAACGTATGTGAAAAAAAAAAAAAATTTTCACTTTCGAAATGTTTTCAAGTCCATTATAGCTAAAAGTCGAAAAAATTGAAAAAAATCGTCTCCCAAGTTGCCCAAGAACGTATGAGAAAAAAAAAAAAATTTTCATTTTCGTAATTTTTTTAAGTCCATTATAGCTAAAACTTGGAAAAATTGAAAAATTCTCGTCACCGAAGTTGCCTTAAAACGTCCGAGATGAAAAAAATTTTTCGTCAAATCGAAAATTATTCCAAGTCCGAATCACGAAAATGGCGCTTTTTTCTATGAAATAACCAAAAACGCCGGTCCCGGCGGTTGCACGTTGACACTATGTGTTGGAGCGCCCTTCGGTGGGCTAACATTGCCACGGGTCGATGTCGAAAGACTGAATGGCTCTTATGTGGCAAGCCTCTTGGAGGTCATCCAGGCGTACGGGATTCGTTCTCTGCCTTCACTGAGCATCAACCCGCTTGTTTCCGAGCGATATTACGTTCCCTGGTGCGCGCGTGTTCGCTTCGTGCACGCATGCATCGGGGACAAACACACGACCATGTGATACATGAAGTTTGAATCAATGGCGAAGTGCCCCGTACGCGGTGAGCACGAGAGTAAAGAAAGATGAAAAAAGTAATAAGTTTTTCGGAAACTTATGAAAAAAAATGCGGTTCATAGTCGTTCGTGCGTTCAGATGGACTTGGCCGACGACATGTCCGCTCGTGTGCTAGAGGTACGACCAATGACGCCAATGCGTCCCGCGTACGTCTCTAGTCGCGCGAACGAAGTCAGTCGAGTTTTGCGAGCGGTCGCAGGCTCACTGCTTAGCTAAAGTGCGCAATATATGCATATAATATATGACATATGAAAACGAATGAAACACACAGCACACAGACAAGTCCATTGGCCAGCTTCGTATTAGAGCACGGCAATGAAAATATATTTGGCAAAACACGTTGTCAACACACGGCGGACCAGGGCACGCGCGCGTTGCCCGTCAACGCGTTAGCGTGGCCACCCGTTCGTGAATGAATATGAACAGAAAAACGTGCGTCGCGCATGAATCCTTGGCGATTCGCGACAAGCATCGGTAGCTTGGGGAATTGCGCCGAGGCTATATCAAACGAGAGAAAAGAGTTAGCCGCGTCCTCGCGCGCGTTTCCTTTCGGGGGGACGCGTTAGCGAGATGCGTCGAGCAGCTCCCTGGTTGATCCTGCCAGTAGTCATATGCTTGTCTCAAAGATTAAGCCATGCATGTCTAAGTGCAAGCTAAACTAAAGTGAAACCGCGAATGGCTCATTAAATCAGTTATGGTTTCTTAGATCGTAC
>JAPDSM010000020.1:217918-221551 GCA_028476575.1 Platygaster robiniae | reverse complement strand
GAAAAGCAATGCGCGAGCGACTAAACTCTTAGTACCCGAGGAATTTTTACAAGTTAAAAAGCAATGCGCGAGCGACTATACTCTGGGTTTAACATGGACAAAGTGCATAAGTCCGCGGACTTGAAAAGCAATGCGCGAGCGACTAAACTCTTAGTACCCGAGGAATTTTTACAAGTTAAAAAGCAATGCGCGAGCGACTATACTCTGGGTTTAACATGGACAATGTGCATAAGTCCGCGGACATGAAAAGCAATGCGCGAGCGACTATACTCTGGTTTAACATGGACAAAGTGCATAAGTCCGCGGACTTGAAAAGCAATGCGCGAGCGACTATACTCTGGGTTTAACATGGACAAAGTGCATAAGTCCGCGGACTTGAAAAGCAATGCGCGAGCGACTATACTCTGGGTTTAACATGGACAAAGTGCATAAGTCCGCGGACTTGAAAAGCAATGCGCGAGCGACTAAACTCTTAGTACCCGAGGAATTTTTTACAAGTTAAAAAAGCAATGCGCGAGCGACTATACTCTGGGTTTAACATGGACAAAGTGCATAAGTCCGCGGACTTGAAAAGCAATGCGCGAGCGACTATACTCTGGGTTTAACATGGACAAAGTGCATAAGTCCGCGGACTTGAAAAGCAATGCGCGAGCGACTATACTCTGGGTTTAACATGGACAAAGTGCATAAGTCCCGCGGACTTGAAAAGCAATGCGCGAGCGACTATACTCTGGGTTTAACATGGACAAAGTGCTTAAGTCCGCGGACTTGAAAAGCAATGCGCGAGCGACTATACTCTGGGTTTAACATGGACAAAGTGCATAAGTCCGCGGACTTTAAAAGCAATGCGCGAGCGACTAAACTCTTAGTACCCGAGGAATTTTTACAAGTTAAAAAAGCAATGCGCGAGCGACTATACTCTGGGTTTAACATGGACAAAGTGCATAAGTCCGCGGACTTGAAAAGCAATGCGCGAGCGACTATACTCTGGGTTTAACATGGACAAAGTGCATAAGTCCGCGGACTTGAAAAGCAATGCGCGAGCGACTATACTCTGGGTTTAACATGGACAAAGTGCATAAGTCCGCGGACTTTAAAAGCAATTGCGCGAGCGACTAAACTCTTAGTACCCGAGGAATTTTTACAAGTTAAAAAGCAATGCGCGAGCGACTATACTCTGGGTTTAACATGGACAAAGTGCCATAAGTCCGCGGACTTGAAAAGCAATGCGCGAGCGACTATACTCTGGGTTTAACATGGACAAAGTGCATAAGTCCGCGGACTTGAAAAGCAATGCGCGAGCGACTATACTCTGGGTTTAACATGGACAAAGTGCATAAGTCCGCGGACTTGAAAAGCAATGCGCGAGCGACTATACTCTGGGTTTAACATGGACAAAGTGCTTAAGTCCGCGGACTTGAAAAGCAATGCGCGAGCGACTATACTCTGGGTTTAACATGGACAAAGTGCATAAGTCCGCGGACTTTAAAAGCAATGCGCGAGCGACTAAACTCTTAGTACCCGAGGAATTTTTACAAGTTAAAAAGCAATGCGCGAGCGACTATACTCTGGGTTTAACATGGACAAAGTGCATAAGTCCGCGGACTTGAAAAGCAATGCGCGAGCGACTATACTCTGGGTTTAACATGGACAAAGTGCATAAGTCCGCGGACTTGAAAAGCAATGCGCGAGCGACTATACTCTGGGTTTAACATGGACAAAGTGCATAAGTCCGCGGACTTGAAAAGCAATGCGCGAGCCGACTATACTCTGGGTTTAACATGGACAAAGTGCATAAGTCCGCGGACTTGAAAAGCAATGCGCGAGCGACTAAACTCTTAGTACCCGAGGAATTTTTACAAGTTAAAAAGCAATGCGCGAGCGACTATACTCTGGGTTTAACATGGACAAAGTGCTTAAGTCCGCGGACTTAAAAAGCAATGCGCGAGCGACTATACTCTGGGTTTAACATGGACAAAGTTGCATAAGTCCGCGGACTTGAAAAGCAATGCGCGAGCGACTAAGCTCTTAGTACCCGAGGAATTTTTACAAGTTAAAAAGCAATGCGCGAGCGACTATACTCTGGGTTTAACATGGACAAAGTGCATAAGTCCGCGGACTTGAAAAGCAATGCGCGAGCGACTAAACTCTTAGTACCCGAGGAATTTTTACAAGTTAAAAAGCAATGCGCGAGCGACTATACTCTGGGTTTAACATGGACAAAGTGCATAAGTCCGCGGACTTGAAAAGCAATGCGCGAGCGACTAAACTCTTAGTACCCGAGGAATTTTTACAAGTTAAAAAAGCAATGCGCGAGCGACTATACTCTGGGTTTAACATGGACAATGTGCATAAGTCCGCGGACATGAAAAGCAATGCGCGAGCGACTATACTCTGGGTTTAACATGGACAAAGTGCATAAGTCCGCGGACTTGGAAAAAGCAATGCGCGAGCGACTATACTCTGGGTTTAACATGGACAAAGTGCATAAGTCCGCGGACTTGAAAAGCAATGCGCGAGCGACTATACTCTGGGTTTAACATGGACAAAGTGCATAAGTCCGCGGACTTGAAAAAGCAATGCGCGAGCGACTAAACTCTTAGTACCCGAGGAATT
Organism: Platygaster robiniae; assembly: GCA_028476575.1. Classification (NCBI taxonomy): domain Eukaryota; kingdom Metazoa; phylum Arthropoda; class Insecta; order Hymenoptera; family Platygastridae; genus Platygaster; species Platygaster robiniae. The sequence continues at coordinate 218,935 of JAPDSM010000020.1, read as the reverse complement.
TTTACAAGTTAAAAAGCAATGCGCGAGCGACTATACTCTGGGTTTAACATGGACAAAGTGCATAAGTCCGCGGACTTGAAAAGCAATGCGCGAGCGACTATACTCTGGGTTTAACATGGACAAAGTGCATAAGTCCGCGGACTTGAAAAGCAATGCGCGAGCGACTATACTCTGGGTTTAACATGGACAAAGTGCTTAAGTCCGCGGACTTGAAAAGCAATGCGCGAGCGACTATACTCTGGGTTTAACATGGACAAAGTGCATAAGTCCGCGGACTTTAAAAGCAATGCGCGAGCGACTAAACTCTTAGTACCCGAGGAATTTTTACAAGTTAAAAAGCAATGCGCGAGCGACTATACTCTGGGTTTAACATGGACAAAGTGCATAAGTCCGCGGACTTGAAAAGCAATGCGCGAGCGACTATACTCTGGGTTTAACATGGACAAAGTGCTTAAGTCCGCGGACTTGAAAAGCAATGCGCGAGCGACTATACTCTGGGTTTAACATGGACAAAGTGCATAAGTCCGCGGACTTTAAAAGCAATGCGCGAGCGACTAAACTCTTAGTACCCGAGGAATTTTTACAAGTTAAAAAGCAATGCGCGAGCGACTATACTCTGGGTTTAACATGGACAAAGTGCATAAGTCCGCGGACTTGAAAAGCAATGCGCGAGCGACTATACTCTGGGTTAACATGGACAAAGTGCATAAGTCCGCGGACTTGAAAAGCAATGCGCGAGCGACTATACTCTGGGTTTAACATGGACAAAGTGCATAAGTCCGCGGACTTGAAAAGCAATGCGCGAGCGACTATACTCTGGGTTTAACATGGACAAAGTGCATAAGTCCGCGGACTTGAAAAGCAATGCGCGAGCGACTAAACTCTTAGTACCCGAGGAATTTTTACAAGTTAAAAAGCAATGCGCGAGCGACTATACTCTGGGTTTAACATGGACAAAGTGCTTAAGTCCGCGGACTTAAAAAGCAATGCGCGAGCGACTATACTCTGGGTTTAACA
>JAPDSM010000020.1:187918-210418 GCA_028476575.1 Platygaster robiniae | reverse complement strand
GCTGTCGCGGGACGACACTCTTCGAGAGATTCGAACAAAATCCACGCGCGCTACGAACGTCGTACGCTACCTTTGAGTATTCAACGTATTGCCGCCTCGAGGGATGCCTCGACGCCCGTCGTCCGTCACTCGTTCGACAAATTGTGACAGGAACGACCGACAGCGCCGAGGCGGCGACTAAGGTGCGTACACTGCGTTTCCTCATCCGTTCGTATAATATGCTCGAAAAAAGCGCGCGCGTGGAGCCTCGAAGAGGCGCTTCGCGCAATTCAACGAAGGCCACGACTCGCGATGCAAGTAGCATGCGCCTCGATACGAGAACGTATCGTATTTTCATTATGCCCGCGGCACGAGTGCCCATACGGGATATTCGACGAGGCGTTTTTCGGTTATCGAACACACACAACAAACACACAGGAGACGAGAAAAAGAAAAGAAAAAAAAACGAAGCACGTCGCACGCCGCGCGTACTACGGAATATACCGTAAGTAACGACGCAAGCGAAACGACGCGCTTCTTTTTCCATCAAATCGACTTATTTCAAGCGACGCCGCGCGCTAGCGCTCGCGAAGAGCCTGGCGCGACGAACGCTCAATCGTTCGCCATGACCCGGGGACGGACGGCGTCGTGGAAGGGATGATGATGATATACACCACCACCACCACCCCCCATACAACACGCCGCGCGCGTCACCCAGCGGCAGTCTGGTATTGTGTTTAACGTACCAACTTTCGACCAGGCGTGGTCCAGGATTTAACCAGTCCAAAGACCGCAATGTGCGTTCGAAATGTCGATGTTCATGTGTCCTGCAGTTCACATGTTGACGCGCAATTAGCTGCGTTCTTCATCGACCCACGAGCCGAGTGATCCACTGTTCAGGGTAGTATTTGCACAAATTATTATATATATTATAGTATATATATAAGTGCACGAAAAAAAATTCGTTCCTTTCGGATACGAATATTCGCTTTTTTCCGTTTTCACATATATATATATATATGTGTTTTGTTGATGATGGTCGGGGACCCGCGAGGAGTCCAACCGAGTTTTCTCATGTATTCCAACGTACCGCTACCCCCCACCCTCGCCCGCGTGGGAGAGAGAGAGGATAGGCGACAAGCTCGACGTCGCGCGCGCGTTTAAACGAGCGCGACGGTACCATGTCTCGATACGGCCTGAAACCACCAATACTCGCCGAAACGAATATCAATGACCTCCCCGTGAGCGCACTTTTGGTAACCCCAACGCTTATGCGACGACGCGCGCGTGCCCGTGAAGGCACGCGCGCGCGCGCGCATACGCGAAGACCGCAACGTGAGTGGGAATGACATCATTGTACGAAACACCCCGCGTGAACGGGGAGCGCAAACCATGCCGAATTCTCCTTTACAAACCTCAGGCGAGACAATCCCAAAGCGGCGACGCCGTACCCCTCTCCCGTTGTATCACGGGTGGATACGGTTTGCCGTAAATGCCTTGGTCCTGCACCCTATTATAGGTTGACTCGTAGCGCACGCACGAATAACACTCTCATTTTTTGTTTAGGGGAGAGACGTTACCGCCGCGGTGGGCACCGGCGCGAAGGCAGACTCCAAGGAAGGGCACCAAACCTCCCGAATCACTTGCGAAATAATAATATTTCATCCTTCGCGCTCGTTCGATCGCGTTTAACGAACTGACCGGGATCAACATTGCACGCTCAAGCGGTCGTTGTTCGTCAACGCTTTTTTCGCCGATAGACGACTCGACCCTCAACAACAAACCACCATCATCTCCTCTCCACTTCACTCGGGGTGAAGTGTGTGTGTGTGTGTGTGTGTCGTGGTTGAGAGAGGATCGCGTTTCAATCGCCTCTATCGGTCTTTCGGCGCGCGTAGCTAGTACGCGCGCCTCCATAAATCACCATCTTTCGGGTTATATACACACAATACGTTTTACCGTATTGTATATATTTTTTTTTCTTTACGTTTATTTAGCTTGCGTTCCCTTTTGCTTTTTCGTGTGTGAGTTTTTCAATCACCACTTTAATGATCCTTCCGCAGGTTCACCTACGGAAACCTTGTTACGACTTTTACTTCCTCTAAATAATCAAGTTTGGTCATCTTTCCGTCTACGTCGACAGTGCCGAAACACCGTGGCGCTTTCAGTCCGAAGACCTCACTAAATCATTCAATCGGTAGTAGCGACGGGCGGTGTGTACAAAGGGCAGGGACGTAATCAACGCGAGCTTATGACTCGCGCTTACTGGGAATTCCTCGTTCATGGGGAATAATTGCAAGCCCCAATCCCTATCACGAAGGAGGTTCAGCGGGTTACCCGGACCTTTCGGCCAAAGAGGACACGCTGATTCCTTCAGTGTAGCGCGCGTGCGGCCCAGAACATCTAAGGGCATCACAGACCTGTTATTGCTCAATTTCGTGCGACTAAAAGTCGCTTGTCCCTCTAAGAAGAGTTTGTACTTTGCGTCGATAGTAAAAATCGCCCGTACCACGACGCCAACGCCCACACGCGACCAACCCACGAGGAGCAAGCACGCGCGCGAACGCGACACCGGGCCGGATTTCGATCTTCTGGATATCATAATTCCGCCTATTTAGCAGGCTAGAGTCTCGTTCGTTATCGGAATTAACCAGACAAATCGCTCCACCAACTAAGAACGGCCATGCACCACCACCCACTGAATCAAGAAAGAGCTATCAATCTGTCAATCCTTCCAGTGTCTGGGCCTGGTGAGGTTTCCCGTGTTGAGTCAAATTAAGCCGCAGGCTCCACTCCTGGTGGTGCCCTTCCGTCAATTCCTTTAAGTTTCAGCTTTGCAACCATACTTCCCCCGGAACCCAAAAGCTTTAGTTTCCTGGAAGCTGCCCGCCGAGTCATCGGAGGAACTTCGGCGGATCGCTAGCTGGCATCGTTTATGGTTAGAACTAGGGCGGTATCTGATCGCCTTCGAACCTCTAACTTTCGTTCTTGATTAATGAAAACATTTTTGGCAAATGCTTTCGCTTCAGTTTGTCTTGCTACGATCCAAGAATTTCACCTCTAACGTCGCAATACAAATGCCCCCATCTGTCCCTATTAATCATTATCTCGGGGCTTCCGAAAACCAACAAAATAGAACCGAGATCCTATTCCATTATTCCATGCACAGAATATTCAGGCAGCGTAAGGCCTGCTTTAAGCACTCTAATTTGTTCAAAGTAAACGTACCGGCCCACCTCGACACTCGGTGAAGAGCACCGCGATGGGATTAATCTTGGACCGCCGAACACCGCGCACGCACACGGAGAGCGCGAGGCTCCCGCGACGAGGCGACGCCCGAACCGCATCCACCGGTAGGACGCGCCACTGAACTGCCAGTAACACCGCGAGCGGCGAACCAACAGCGTGGCGCACAGATTCAACTACGAGCTTTTTAACCGCAACAACTTTAATATACGCTATTGGAGCTGGAATTACCGCGGCTGCTGGCACCAGACTTGCCCTCCAATTGATCCTCGTTAAAGGATTTAAAGTGTACTCATTCCGATTACGGGGCCTCGGATGAGTCCCGTATCGTTATTTTTCGTCACTACCTCCCCGTGCCGGGAGTGGGTAATTTGCGCGCCTGCTGCCTTCCTTGGATGTGGTAGCCGTTTCTCAGGCTCCCTCTCCGGAATCGAACCCTGATTCCCCGTTATCCGTAACAACCATGGTAGGCGCAGAGCCTACCATCGACAGTTGATAAAGCAGACATTTGAAAGATCCGTCGCCGGTGCTAGACCGTGCGATCAGCTCAAAGTTATTCAGAGTCACCAGAACAAACGGCCAGAACGAACCCCGAAAGGAACGCCCCGAACCGATTGGTTTTGATCTAATAAAAGCGTCCCTCCCATCTCTGGTCGGGACTCGAGTTGCATGTATTAGCTCTAGAATTACCACAGTTATCCAAGTAAAAGTGGGGTACGATCTAAGAAACCATAACTGATTTAATGAGCCATTCGCGGTTTCACTTTAGTTTAGCTTGCACTTAGACATGCATGGCTTAATCTTTGAGACAAGCATATGACTACTGGCAGGATCAACCAGGGAGCTGCTCGACGCATCTCGCTAACGCGTCCCCCCGAAAGGAAACGCGCGCGAGGACGCGGCTAACTCTTTTCTCTCGTTTGATATAGCCTCGGCGCAATTCCCCAAGCTACCGATGCTTGTCGCGAATCGCCAAGGATTCATGCGCGACGCACGTTTTTCTGTTCATATTCATTCACGAACGGGTGGCCACGCTAACGCGTTGACGGGCAACGCGCGCGTGCCCTGGTCCGCCGTGTGTTGACAACGTGTTTTGCCAAATATATTTTCATTGCCGTGCTCTAATACGAAGCTGGCCAATGGACTTGTCTGTGTGCTGTGTGTTTCATTCGTTTTCATATGTCATATATTATATGCATATATTGCGCACTTTAGCTAAGCAGTGAGCCTGCGACCGCTCGCAAAACTCGACTGACTTCGTTCGCGCGACTAGAGACGTACGCGGGACGCATTGGCGTCATTGGTCGTACCTCTAGCACACGAGCGGACATGTCGTCGGCCAAGTCCATCTGAACGCACGAACGACTATGAACCGCATTTTTTTTTCATAAGTTTCCGAAAAAACTTATTACTTTTTTCATCTTTCTTTACTCTCGTGCTCACCGCGTACGGGGCACTTCGCCATTGATTCAAACTTCATGTATCACATGGTCGTGTGTTTGTCCCCGATGCATGCGTGCACGAAGCGAACACGCGCGCACCAGGGAACGTAATATCGCTCGGAAACAAGCGGGTTGATGCTCAGTGAAGGCAGAGAACGAATCCCGTACGCCTGGATGACCTCCAAGAGGCTTGCCACATAAGAGCCATTCAGTCTTTCGACATCGACCCGTGGCAATGTTAGCCCACCGAAGGGCGCTCCAACACATAGTGTCAACGTGCAACCGCCGGGACCGGCGTTTTTGGTTATTTCATAGAAAAAAGCGCCATTTTCGTGATTCGGACTTGGAATAATTTTCGATTTGACGAAAAATTTTTTTCATCTCGGACGTTTTAAGGCAACTTCGGTGACGAGAATTTTTCAATTTTTCCAAGTTTTAGCTATAATGGACTTAAAAAAATTACGAAAATGAAAATTTTTTTTTTTTTCTCATACGTTCTTGGGCAACTTGGGAGACGATTTTTTTCAATTTTTTCGACTTTTAGCTATAATGGACTTGAAAACATTTCGAAAGTGAAAATTTTTTTTTTTTTTCACATACGTTCTTGGGCATCTTAGGAAGCAATTTTTGTCGATTTTTTCGAGATTTAGGAATATTGGAATCAAAGTGTACCAAAAGCAATGCGCGAGCGACTAAACTCTTGATACTAGAGAATTTTTACAAGTTTAAAAGCAATGCGCGAGCGACTATACTCTGGGTTTAACATGGACAAAGTGCATAAGTCCGCGGACATGAAAAGCAATGCGCGAGCGACTATACTCTGGGTTTAACATGGACAAAGTGCATAAGTCCGCGGACTTGAAAAGCAATGCGCGAGCGACTATACTCTGGGTTTAACATGGACAAAGTGCATAAGTCCGCGGACTTGAAAAGCAATGCGCGAGCGACTATACTCTGGGTTTAACATGGACAAAGTGCATAAGTCCGCGGACTTGAAAAGCAATGCGCGAGCGACTATACTCTGGGTTTAACATGGACAAAGTGCATAAGTCCGCGGACTTGAAAAGCAATGCGCGAGCGACTAAACTCTTAGTACCCGAGGAATTTTTACAAGTTAAAAAGCAATGCGCGAGCGACTATACTCTGGGTTTAACATGGACAAAGTGCATAAGTCCGCGGACTTGAAAAGCAATGCGCGAGCGACTATACTCTGGGTTTAACATGGACAAAGTGCATAAGTCCGCGGACTTGAAAAGCAATGCGCGAGCGACTATACTCTGGGTTTAACATGGACAAAGTGCATAAGTCCGCGGACTTGAAAAGCAATGCGCGAGCGACTATACTCTGGGTTTAACATGGACAAAGTGCATAAGTCCGCGGACATGAAAAGCAATGCGCGAGCGACTATACTCTGGGTTTAACATGGACAAAGTGCATAAGTCCGCGGACTTTAAAAGCAATGCGCGAGCGACTAAACTCTTAGTACCCGAGGAATTTTTACAAGTTAAAAAGCAATGCGCGAGCGACTATACTCTGGGTTTAACATGGACAAAGTGCATAAGTCCGCGGACTTGAAAAGCAATGCGCGAGCGACTATACTCTGGGTTTAACATGGACAAAGTGCATAAGTCCGCGGACTTGAAAAGCAATGCGCGAGCGACTATACTCTGGGTTTAACATGGACAAAGTGCTTAAGTCCGCGGACTTGAAAAGCAATGCGCGAGCGACTATACTCTGGGTTTAACATGGACAAAGTGCATAAGTCCGCGGACTTGAAAAGCAATGCGCGAGCGACTAAACTCTTAGTACCCGAGGAATTTTTACAAGTTAAAAAGCAATGCGCGAGCGACTATACTCTGGGTTTAACATGGACAAAGTGCATAAGTCCGCGGACTTGAAAAGCAATGCGCGAGCGTCTATACTCTGGGTTTAACATGGACAAAGTGCATAAGTCCGCGGACTTGAAAAGCAATGCGCGAGCGACTAAACTCTTAGTACCCGAGGAATTTTTACAAGTTAAAAAGCAATGCGCGAGCGACTATACTCTGGGTTTAACATGGACAAAGTGCATAAGTCCGCGGACTTGAAAAGCAATGCGCGAGCGACTAAACTCTTAGTACCCGAGGAATTTTTACAAGTTAAAAAGCAATGCGCGAGCGACTATACTCTGGGTTTAACATGGACAATGTGCATAAGTCCGCGGACATGAAAAGCAATGCGCGAGCGACTATACTCTGGGTTTAACATGGACAAAGTGCATAAGTCCGCGGACTTGAAAAGCAATGCGCGAGCGACTATACTCTGGGTTTAACATGGACAAAGTGCATAAGTCCGCGGACTTGAAAAGCAATGCGCGAGCGACTATACTCTGGGTTTAACATGGACAAAGTGCATAAGTCCGCGGACTTGAAAAGCAATGCGCGAGCGACTAAACTCTTAGTACCCGAGGAATTTTTACAAGTTAAAAAGCAATGCGCGAGCGACTATACTCTGGGTTTAACATGGACAAAGTGCATAAGTCCGCGGACTTGAAAAGCAATGCGCGAGCGACTATACTCTGGGTTTAACATGGACAAAGTGCATAAGTCCGCGGACTTGAAAAGCAATGCGCGAGCGACTAAACTCTTAGTACCCGAGGAATTTTTACAAGTTAAAAAGCAATGCGCGAGCGACTATACTCTGGGTTTAACATGGACAAAGTGCATAAGTCCGCGGACTTGAAAAGCAATGCGCGAGCGACTAAACTCTTAGTACCCGAGGAATTTTTACAAGTTAAAAAGCAATGCGCGAGCGACTATACTCTGGGTTTAACATGGACAATGTGCATAAGTCCGCGGACATGAAAAGCAATGCGCGAGCGACTATACTCTGGGTTTAACATGGACAAAGTGCATAAGTCCGCGGACTTGAAAAGCAATGCGCGAGCGACTATACTCTGGGTTTAACATGGACAAAGTGCATAAGTCCGCGGACTTGAAAAGCAATGCGCGAGCGACTATACTCTGGGTTTAACATGGACAAAGTGCATAAGTCCGCGGACTTGAAAAGCAATGCGCGAGCGACTAAACTCTTAGTACCCGAGGAATTTTTACAAGTTAAAAAGCAATGCGCGAGCGACTATACTCTGGGTTTAACATGGACAAAGTGCATAAGTCCGCGGACTTGAAAAGCAATGCGCGAGCGACTATACTCTGGGTTTAACATGGACAAAGTGCATAAGTCCGCGGACTTGAAAAGCAATGCGCGAGCGACTATACTCTGGGTTTAACATGGACAAAGTGCATAAGTCCGCGGACTTGAAAAGCAATGCGCGAGCGACTATACTCTGGGTTTAACATGGACAAAGTGCATAAGTCCGCGGACTTGAAAAGCAATGCGCGAGCGACTATACTCTGGGTTTAACATGGACAAAGTGCATAAGTCCGCGGACTTGAAAAGCAATGCGCGAGCGACTATACTCTGGGTTTAACATGGACAAAGTGCTTAAGTCCGCGGACTTGAAAAGCAATGCGCGAGCGACTATACTCTGGGTTTAACATGGACAAAGTGCATAAGTCCGCGGACTTTAAAAGCAATGCGCGAGCGACTAAACTCTTAGTACCCGAGGAATTTTTACAAGTTAAAAAGCAATGCGCGAGCGACTATACTCTGGGTTTAACATGGACAAAGTGCATAAGTCCGCGGACTTTAAAAGCAATGCGCGAGCGACTAAACTCTTAGTACCCGAGGAATTTTTACAAGTTAAAAAGCAATGCGCGAGCGACTATACTCTGGGTTTAACATGGACAAAGTGCATAAGTCCGCGGACTTGAAAAGCAATGCGCGAGCGACTATACTCTGGGTTTAACATGGACAAAGTGCATAAGTCCGCGGACTTGAAAAGCAATGCGCGAGCGACTATACTCTGGGTTTAACATGGACAAAGTGCATAAGTCCGCGGACTTGAAAAGCAATGCGCGAGCGACTATACTCTGGGTTTAACATGGACAAAGTGCTTAAGTCCGCGGACTTGAAAAGCAATGCGCGAGCGACTATACTCTGGGTTTAACATGGACAAAGTGCATAAGTCCGCGGACTTTAAAAGCAATGCGCGAGCGACTAAACTCTTAGTACCCGAGGAATTTTTACAAGTTAAAAAGCAATGCGCGAGCGACTATACTCTGGGTTTAACATGGACAAAGTGCATAAGTCCGCGGACTTGAAAAGCAATGCGCGAGCGACTATACTCTGGGTTTAACATGGACAAAGTGCATAAGTCCGCGGACTTGAAAAGCAATGCGCGAGCGACTATACTCTGGGTTTAACATGGACAAAGTGCATAAGTCCGCGGACTTGAAAAGCAATGCGCGAGCGACTATACTCTGGGTTTAACATGGACAAAGTGCATAAGTCCGCGGACTTGAAAAGCAATGCGCGAGCGACTAAACTCTTAGTACCCGAGGAATTTTTACAAGTTAAAAAGCAATGCGCGAGCGACTATACTCTGGGTTTAACATGGACAAAGTGCTTAAGTCCGCGGACTTAAAAAGCAATGCGCGAGCGACTATACTCTGGGTTTAACATGGACAAAGTGCATAAGTCCGCGGACTTGAAAAGCAATGCGCGAGCGACTAAGCTCTTAGTACCCGAGGAATTTTTACAAGTTAAAAAGCAATGCGCGAGCGACTATACTCTGGGTTTAACATGGACAAAGTGCATAAGTCCGCGGACTTGAAAAGCAATGCGCGAGCGACTAAACTCTTAGTACCCGAGGAATTTTTACAAGTTAAAAAGCAATGCGCGAGCGACTATACTCTGGGTTTAACATGGACAAAGTGCATAAGTCCGCGGACTTGAAAAGCAATGCGCGAGCGACTAAACTCTTAGTACCCGAGGAATTTTTACAAGTTAAAAAGCAATGCGCGAGCGACTATACTCTGGGTTTAACATGGACAATGTGCATAAGTCCGCGGACATGAAAAGCAATGCGCGAGCGACTATACTCTGGGTTTAACATGGACAAAGTGCATAAGTCCGCGGACTTGAAAAGCAATGCGCGAGCGACTATACTCTGGGTTTAACATGGACAAAGTGCATAAGTCCGCGGACTTGAAAAGCAATGCGCGAGCGACTATACTCTGGGTTTAACATGGACAAAGTGCATAAGTCCGCGGACTTGAAAAGCAATGCGCGAGCGACTAAACTCTTAGTACCCGAGGAATTTTTACAAGTTAAAAAGCAATGCGCGAGCGACTATACTCTGGGTTTAACATGGACAAAGTGCATAAGTCCGCGGACTTGAAAAGCAATGCGCGAGCGACTATACTCTGGGTTTAACATGGACAAAGTGCATAAGTCCGCGGACTTGAAAAGCAATGCGCGAGCGACTATACTCTGGGTTTAACATGGACAAAGTGCATAAGTCCGCGGACTTGAAAAGCAATGCGCGAGCGACTATACTCTGGGTTTAACATGGACAAAGTGCTTAAGTCCGCGGACTTGAAAAGCAATGCGCGAGCGACTATACTCTGGGTTTAACATGGACAAAGTGCATAAGTCCGCGGACTTTAAAAGCAATGCGCGAGCGACTAAACTCTTAGTACCCGAGGAATTTTTACAAGTTAAAAAGCAATGCGCGAGCGACTATACTCTGGGTTTAACATGGACAAAGTGCATAAGTCCGCGGACTTGAAAAGCAATGCGCGAGCGACTATACTCTGGGTTTAACATGGACAAAGTGCATAAGTCCGCGGACTTGAAAAGCAATGCGCGAGCGACTATACTCTGGGTTTAACATGGACAAAGTGCATAAGTCCGCGGACTTTAAAAGCAATGCGCGAGCGACTAAACTCTTAGTACCCGAGGAATTTTTACAAGTTAAAAAGCAATGCGCGAGCGACTATACTCTGGGTTTAACATGGACAAAGTGCATAAGTCCGCGGACTTGAAAAGCAATGCGCGAGCGACTATACTCTGGGTTTAACATGGACAAAGTGCATAAGTCCGCGGACTTGAAAAGCAATGCGCGAGCGACTATACTCTGGGTTTAACATGGACAAAGTGCATAAGTCCGCGGACTTGAAAAGCAATGCGCGAGCGACTATACTCTGGGTTTAACATGGACAAAGTGCTTAAGTCCGCGGACTTGAAAAGCAATGCGCGAGCGACTATACTCTGGGTTTAACATGGACAAAGTGCATAAGTCCGCGGACTTTAAAAGCAATGCGCGAGCGACTAAACTCTTAGTACCCGAGGAATTTTTACAAGTTAAAAAGCAATGCGCGAGCGACTATACTCTGGGTTTAACATGGACAAAGTGCATAAGTCCGCGGACTTGAAAAGCAATGCGCGAGCGACTATACTCTGGGTTTAACATGGACAAAGTGCATAAGTCCGCGGACTTGAAAAGCAATGCGCGAGCGACTATACTCTGGGTTTAACATGGACAAAGTGCATAAGTCCGCGGACTTGAAAAGCAATGCGCGAGCGACTATACTCTGGGTTTAACATGGACAAAGTGCATAAGTCCGCGGACTTGAAAAGCAATGCGCGAGCGACTAAACTCTTAGTACCCGAGGAATTTTTACAAGTTAAAAAGCAATGCGCGAGCGACTATACTCTGGGTTTAACATGGACAAAGTGCTTAAGTCCGCGGACTTAAAAAGCAATGCGCGAGCGACTATACTCTGGGTTTAACATGGACAAAGTGCATAAGTCCGCGGACTTGAAAAGCAATGCGCGAGCGACTAAGCTCTTAGTACCCGAGGAATTTTTACAAGTTAAAAAGCAATGCGCGAGCGACTATACTCTGGGTTTAACATGGACAAAGTGCATAAGTCCGCGGACTTGAAAAGCAATGCGCGAGCGACTAAACTCTTAGTACCCGAGGAATTTTTACAAGTTAAAAAGCAATGCGCGAGCGACTATACTCTGGGTTTAACATGGACAAAGTGCATAAGTCCGCGGACTTGAAAAGCAATGCGCGAGCGACTAAACTCTTAGTACCCGAGGAATTTTTACAAGTTAAAAAGCAATGCGCGAGCGACTATACTCTGGGTTTAACATGGACAATGTGCATAAGTCCGCGGACATGAAAAGCAATGCGCGAGCGACTATACTCTGGGTTTAACATGGACAAAGTGCATAAGTCCGCGGACTTGAAAAGCAATGCGCGAGCGACTATACTCTGGGTTTAACATGGACAAAGTGCATAAGTCCGCGGACTTGAAAAGCAATGCGCGAGCGACTATACTCTGGGTTTAACATGGACAAAGTGCATAAGTCCGCGGACTTGAAAAGCAATGCGCGAGCGACTAAACTCTTAGTACCCGAGGAATTTTTACAAGTTAAAAAGCAATGCGCGAGCGACTATACTCTGGGTTTAACATGGACAAAGTGCATAAGTCCGCGGACTTGAAAAGCAATGCGCGAGCGACTATACTCTGGGTTTAACATGGACAAAGTGCATAAGTCCGCGGACTTGAAAAGCAATGCGCGAGCGACTATACTCTGGGTTTAACATGGACAAAGTGCTTAAGTCCGCGGACTTGAAAAGCAATGCGCGAGCGACTATACTCTGGGTTTAACATGGACAAAGTGCATAAGTCCGCGGACTTTAAAAGCAATGCGCGAGCGACTAAACTCTTAGTACCCGAGGAATTTTTACAAGTTAAAAAGCAATGCGCGAGCGACTATACTCTGGGTTTAACATGGACAAAGTGCATAAGTCCGCGGACTTGAAAAGCAATGCGCAAGCGACTATACTCTGGGTTTAACATGGACAAAGTGCATAAGTCCGCGGACATGAAAAGCAATGCGCGAGCGACTATACTCTGGGTTTAACATGGACAAAGTGCATAAGTCCGCGGACTTGAAAAGCAATGCGCGAGCGACTATACTCTGGGTTTAACATGGACAAAGTGCATAAGTCCGCGGACTTGAAAAGCAATGCGCGAGCGACTATACTCTGGGTTTAACATGGACAAAGTGCATAAGTCCGCGGACTTGAAAAGCAATGCGCGAGCGACTATACTCTGGGTTTAACATGGACAAAGTGCATAAGTCCGCGGACTTGAAAAGCAATGCGCGAGCGACTAAACTCTTAGTACCCGAGGAATTTTTACAAGTTAAAAAGCAATGCGCGAGCGACTATACTCTGGGTTTAACATGGACAAAGTGCATAAGTCCGCGGACTTGAAAAGCAATGCGCGAGCGACTATACTCTGGGTTTAACATGGACAAAGTGCATAAGTCCGCGGACTTGAAAAGCAATGCGCGAGCGACTATACTCTGGGTTTAACATGGACAAAGTGCATAAGTCCGCGGACTTGAAAAGCAATGCGCGAGCGACTATACTCTGGGTTTAACATGGACAAAGTGCATAAGTCCGCGGACATGAAAAGCAATGCGCGAGCGACTATACTCTGGGTTTAACATGGACAAAGTGCATAAGTCCGCGGACTTTAAAAGCAATGCGCGAGCGACTAAACTCTTAGTACCCGAGGAATTTTTACAAGTTAAAAAGCAATGCGCGAGCGACTATACTCTGGGTTTAACATGGACAAAGTGCATAAGTCCGCGGACTTGAAAAGCAATGCGCGAGCGACTATACTCTGGGTTTAACATGGACAAAGTGCATAAGTCCGCGGACTTGAAAAGCAATGCGCGAGCGACTATACTCTGGGTTTAACATGGACAAAGTGCTTAAGTCCGCGGACTTGAAAAGCAATGCGCGAGCGACTATACTCTGGGTTTAACATGGACAAAGTGCATAAGTCCGCGGACTTGAAAAGCAATGCGCGAGCGACTAAACTCTTAGTACCCGAGGAATTTTTACAAGTTAAAAAGCAATGCGCGAGCGACTATACTCTGGGTTTAACATGGACAAAGTGCATAAGTCCGCGGACTTGAAAAGCAATGCGCGAGCGTCTATACTCTGGGTTTAACATGGACAAAGTGCATAAGTCCGCGAACTTGAAAAGCAATGCGCGAGCGACTAAACTCTTAGTACCCGAGGAATTTTTACAAGTTAAAAAGCAATGCGCGAGCGACTATACTCTGGGTTTAACATGGACAAAGTGCATAAGTCCGCGGACTTGAAAAGCAATGCGCGAGCGACTAAACTCTTAGTACCCGAGGAATTTTTACAAGTTAAAAAGCAATGCGCGAGCGACTATACTCTGGGTTTAACATGGACAATGTGCATAAGTCCGCGGACATGAAAAGCAATGCGCGAGCGACTATACTCTGGGTTTAACATGGACAAAGTGCATAAGTCCGCGGACTTGAAAAGCAATGCGCGAGCGACTATACTCTGGGTTTAACATGGACAAAGTGCATAAGTCCGCGGACTTGAAAAGCAATGCGCGAGCGACTATACTCTGGGTTTAACATGGACAAAGTGCATAAGTCCGCGGACTTGAAAAGCAATGCGCGAGCGACTAAACTCTTAGTACCCGAGGAATTTTTACAAGTTAAAAAGCAATGCGCGAGCGACTATACTCTGGGTTTAACATGGACAAAGTGCATAAGTCCGCGGACTTGAAAAGCAATGCGCGAGCGACTATACTCTGGGTTTAACATGGACAAAGTGCATAAGTCCGCGGACTTGAAAAGCAATGCGCGAGCGACTAAACTCTTAGTACCCGAGGAATTTTTACAAGTTAAAAAGCAATGCGCGAGCGACTATACTCTGGGTTTAACATGGACAAAGTGCATAAGTCCGCGGACTTGAAAAGCAATGCGCGAGCGACTAAACTCTTAGTACCCGAGGAATTTTTACAAGTTAAAAAGCAATGCGCGAGCGACTATACTCTGGGTTTAACATGGACAATGTGCATAAGTCCGCGGACATGAAAAGCAATGCGCGAGCGACTATACTCTGGGTTTAACATGGACAAAGTGCATAAGTCCGCGGACTTGAAAAGCAATGCGCGAGCGACTATACTCTGGGTTTAACATGGACAAAGTGCATAAGTCCGCGGACTTGAAAAGCAATGCGCGAGCGACTATACTCTGGGTTTAACATGGACAAAGTGCATAAGTCCGCGGACTTGAAAAGCAATGCGCGAGCGACTAAACTCTTAGTACCCGAGGAATTTTTACAAGTTAAAAAGCAATGCGCGAGCGACTATACTCTGGGTTTAACATGGACAAAGTGCATAAGTCCGCGGACTTGAAAAGCAATGCGCGAGCGACTATACTCTGGGTTTAACATGGACAAAGTGCATAAGTCCGCGGACTTGAAAAGCAATGCGCGAGCGACTATACTCTGGGTTTAACATGGACAAAGTGCATAAGTCCGCGGACTTGAAAAGCAATGCGCGAGCGACTATACTCTGGGTTTAACATGGACAAAGTGCTTAAGTCCGCGGACTTGAAAAGCAATGCGCGAGCGACTAAACTCTTAGTACCCGAGGAATTTTTACAAGTTAAAAAGCAATGCGCGAGCGACTATACTCTGGGTTTAACATGGACAAAGTGCATAAGTCCGCGGACTTGAAAAGCAATGCGCGAGCGACTATACTCTGGGTTTAACATGGACAAAGTGCATAAGTCCGCGGACTTGAAAAGCAATGCGCGAGCGACTATACTCTGGGTTTAACATGGACAAAGTGCATAAGTCCGCGGACTTGAAAAGCAATGCGCGAGCGACTATACTCTGGGTTTAACATGGACAAAGTGCATAAGTCCGCGGACTTGAAAAGCAATGCGCGAGCGACTAAACTCTTAGTACCCGAGGAATTTTTACAAGTTAAAAAGCAATGCGCGAGCGACTATACTCTGGGTTTAACATGGACAAAGTGCTTAAGTCCGCGGACTTAAAAAGCAATGCGCGAGCGACTATACTCTGGGTTTAACATGGACAAAGTGCATAAGTCCGCGGACTTGAAAAGCAATGCGCGAGCGACTAAGCTCTTAGTACCCGAGGAATTTTTACAAGTTAAAAAGCAATGCGCGAGCGACTATACTCTGGGTTTAACATGGACAAAGTGCATAAGTCCGCGGACTTGAAAAGCAATGCGCGAGCGACTAAACTCTTAGTACCCGAGGAATTTTTACAAGTTAAAAAGCAATGCGCGAGCGACTATACTCTGGGTTTAACATGGACAAAGTGCATAAGTCCGCGGACTTGAAAAGCAATGCGCGAGCGACTAAACTCTTAGTACCCGAGGAATTTTTACAAGTTAAAAAGCAATGCGCGAGCGACTATACTCTGGGTTTAACATGGACAATGTGCATAAGTCCGCGGACATGAAAAGCAATGCGCGAGCGACTATACTCTGGGTTTAACATGGACAAAGTGCATAAGTCCGCGGACTTGAAAAGCAATGCGCGAGCGACTATACTCTGGGTTTAACATGGACAAAGTGCATAAGTCCGCGGACTTGAAAAGCAATGCGCGAGCGACTATACTCTGGGTTTAACATGGACAAAGTGCATAAGTCCGCGGACTTGAAAAGCAATGCGCGAGCGACTAAACTCTTAGTACCCGAGGAATTTTTACAAGTTAAAAAGCAATGCGCGAGCGACTATACTCTGGGTTTAACATGGACAAAGTGCATAAGTCCGCGGACTTGAAAAGCAATGCGCGAGCGACTATACTCTGGGTTTAACATGGACAAAGTGCATAAGTCCGCGGACTTGAAAAGCAATGCGCGAGCGACTATACTCTGGGTTTAACATGGACAAAGTGCATAAGTCCGCGGACTTGAAAAGCAATGCGCGAGCGACTATACTCTGGGTTTAACATGGACAAAGTGCTTAAGTCCGCGGACTTGAAAAGCAATGCGCGAGCGACTATACTCTGGGTTTAACATGGACAAAGTGCATAAGTCCGCGGACTTTAAAAGCAATGCGCGAGCGACTAAACTCTTAGTACCCGAGGAATTTTTACAAGTTAAAAAGCAATGCGCGAGCGACTATACTCTGGGTTTAACATGGACAAAGTGCATAAGTCCGCGGACTTTAAAAGCAATGCGCGAGCGACTAAACTCTTAGTACCCGAGGAATTTTTACAAGTTAAAAAGCAATGCGCGAGCGACTATACTCTGGGTTTAACATGGACAAAGTGCATAAGTCCGCGGACTTGAAAAGCAATGCGCGAGCGACTATACTCTGGGTTTAACATGGACAAAGTGCATAAGTCCGCGGACTTGAAAAGCAATGCGCGAGCGACTATACTCTGGGTTTAACATGGACAAAGTGCATAAGTCCGCGGACTTGAAAAGCAATGCGCGAGCGACTATACTCTGGGTTTAACATGGACAAAGTGCTTAAGTCCGCGGACTTGAAAAGCAATGCGCGAGCGACTATACTCTGGGTTTAACATGGACAAAGTGCATAAGTCCGCGGACTTTAAAAGCAATGCGCGAGCGACTAAACTCTTAGTACCCGAGGAATTTTTACAAGTTAAAAAGCAATGCGCGAGCGACTATACTCTGGGTTTAACATGGACAAAGTGCATAAGTCCGCGGACTTGAAAAGCAATGCGCGAGCGACTATACTCTGGGTTTAACATGGACAAAGTGCATAAGTCCGCGGACTTGAAAAGCAATGCGCGAGCGACTATACTCTGGGTTTAACATGGACAAAGTGCATAAGTCCGCGGACTTGAAAAGCAATGCGCGAGCGACTATACTCTGGGTTTAACATGGACAAAGTGCATAAGTCCGCGGACTTGAAAAGCAATGCGCGAGCGACTAAACTCTTAGTACCCGAGGAATTTTTACAAGTTAAAAAGCAATGCGCGAGCGACTATACTCTGGGTTTAACATGGACAAAGTGCTTAAGTCCGCGGACTTAAAAAGCAATGCGCGAGCGACTATACTCTGGGTTTAACATGGACAAAGTGCATAAGTCCGCGGACTTGAAAAGCAATGCGCGAGCGACTAAGCTCTTAGTACCCGAGGAATTTTTACAAGTTAAAAAGCAATGCGCGAGCGACTATACTCTGGGTTTAACATGGACAAAGTGCATAAGTCCGCGGACTTGAAAAGCAATGCGCGAGCGACTAAACTCTTAGTACCCGAGGAATTTTTACAAGTTAAAAAGCAATGCGCGAGCGACTATACTCTGGGTTTAACATGGACAAAGTGCATAAGTCCGCGGACTTGAAAAGCAATGCGCGAGCGACTAAACTCTTAGTACCCGAGGAATTTTTACAAGTTAAAAAGCAATGCGCGAGCGACTATACTCTGGGTTTAACATGGACAATGTGCATAAGTCCGCGGACATGAAAAGCAATGCGCGAGCGACTATACTCTGGGTTTAACATGGACAAAGTGCATAAGTCCGCGGACTTGAAAAGCAATGCGCGAGCGACTATACTCTGGGTTTAACATGGACAAAGTGCATAAGTCCGCGGACTTGAAAAGCAATGCGCGAGCGACTATACTCTGGGTTTAACATGGACAAAGTGCATAAGTCCGCGGACTTGAAAAGCAATGCGCGAGCGACTAAACTCTTAGTACCCGAGGAATTTTTACAAGTTAAAAAGCAATGCGCGAGCGACTATACTCTGGGTTTAACATGGACAAAGTGCATAAGTCCGCGGACTTGAAAAGCAATGCGCGAGCGACTATACTCTGGGTTTAACATGGACAAAGTGCATAAGTCCGCGGACTTGAAAAGCAATGCGCGAGCGACTATACTCTGGGTTTAACATGGACAAAGTGCATAAGTCCGCGGACTTGAAAAGCAATGCGCGAGCGACTATACTCTGGGTTTAACATGGACAAAGTGCTTAAGTCCGCGGACTTGAAAAGCAATGCGCGAGCGACTATACTCTGGGTTTAACATGGACAAAGTGCATAAGTCCGCGGACTTTAAAAGCAATGCGCGAGCGACTAAACTCTTAGTACCCGAGGAATTTTTACAAGTTAAAAAGCAATGCGCGAGCGACTATACTCTGGGTTTAACATGGACAAAGTGCATAAGTCCGCGGACTTGAAAAGCAATGCGCGAGCGACTATACTCTGGGTTTAACATGGACAAAGTGCATAAGTCCGCGGACTTGAAAAGCAATGCGCGAGCGACTATACTCTGGGTTTAACATGGACAAAGTGCATAAGTCCGCGGACTTTAAAAGCAATGCGCGAGCGACTAAACTCTTAGTACCCGAGGAATTTTTACAAGTTAAAAAGCAATGCGCGAGCGACTATACTCTGGGTTTAACATGGACAAAGTGCATAAGTCCGCGGACTTGAAAAGCAATGCGCGAGCGACTATACTCTGGGTTTAACATGGACAAAGTGCATAAGTCCGCGGACTTGAAAAGCAATGCGCGAGCGACTATACTCTGGGTTTAACATGGACAAAGTGCATAAGTCCGCGGACTTGAAAAGCAATGCGCGAGCGACTATACTCTGGGTTTAACATGGACAAAGTGCTTAAGTCCGCGGACTTGAAAAGCAATGCGCGAGCGACTATACTCTGGGTTTAACATGGACAAAGTGCATAAGTCCGCGGACTTTAAAAGCAATGCGCGAGCGACTAAACTCTTAGTACCCGAGGAATTTTTACAAGTTAAAAAGCAATGCGCGAGCGACTATACTCTGGGTTTAACATGGACAAAGTGCATAAGTCCGCGGACTTGAAAAGCAATGCGCGAGCGACTATACTCTGGGTTTAACATGGACAAAGTGCATAAGTCCGCGGACTTGAAAAGCAATGCGCGAGCGACTATACTCTGGGTTTAACATGGACAAAGTGCATAAGTCCGCGGACTTGAAAAGCAATGCGCGAGCGACTATACTCTGGGTTTAACATGGACAAAGTGCATAAGTCCGCGGACTTGAAAAGCAATGCGCGAGCGACTAAACTCTTAGTACCCGAGGAATTTTTACAAGTTAAAAAGCAATGCGCGAGCGACTATACTCTGGGTTTAACATGGACAAAGTGCTTAAGTCCGCGGACTTAAAAAGCAATGCGCGAGCGACTATACTCTGGGTTTAACATGGACAAAGTGCATAAGTCCGCGGACTTGAAAAGCAATGCGCGAGCGACTAAGCTCTTAGTACCCGAGGAATTTTTACAAGTTAAAAAGCAATGCGCGAGCGACTATACTCTGGGTTTAACATGGACAAAGTGCATAAGTCCGCGGACTTGAAAAGCAATGCGCGAGCGACTAAACTCTTAGTACCCGAGGAATTTTTACAAGTTAAAAAGCAATGCGCGAGCGACTATACTCTGGGTTTAACATGGACAAAGTGCATAAGTCCGCGGACTTGAAAAGCAATGCGCGAGCGACTAAACTCTTAGTACCCGAGGAATTTTTACAAGTTAAAAAGCAATGCGCGAGCGACTATACTCTGGGTTTAACATGGACAATGTGCATAAGTCCGCGGACATGAAAAGCAATGCGCGAGCGACTATACTCTGGGTTTAACATGGACAAAGTGCATAAGTCCGCGGACTTGAAAAGCAATGCGCGAGCGACTATACTCTGGGTTTAACATGGACAAAGTGCATAAGTCCGCGGACTTGAAAAGCAATGCGCGAGCGACTATACTCTGGGTTTAACATGGACAAAGTGCATAAGTCCGCGGACTTGAAAAGCAATGCGCGAGCGACTAAACTCTTAGTACCCGAGGAATTTTTACAAGTTAAAAAGCAATGCGCGAGCGACTATACTCTGGGTTTAACATGGACAAAGTGCATAAGTCCGCGGACTTGAAAAGCAATGCGCGAGCGACTATACTCTGGGTTTAACATGGACAAAGTGCATAAGTCCGCGGACTTGAAAAGCAATGCGCGAGCGACTATACTCTGGGTTTAACATGGACAAAGTGCTTAAGTCCGCGGACTTGAAAAGCAATGCGCGAGCGACTATACTCTGGGTTTAACATGGACAAAGTGCATAAGTCCGCGGACTTTAAAAGCAATGCGCGAGCGACTAAACTCTTAGTACCCGAGGAATTTTTACAAGTTAAAAAGCAATGCGCGAGCGACTATACTCTGGGTTTAACATGGACAAAGTGCATAAGTCCGCGGACTTGAAAAGCAATGCGCGAGCGACTATACTCTGGGTTTAACATGGACAAAGTGCTTAAGTCCGCGGACTTGAAAAGCAATGCGCGAGCGACTATACTCTGGGTTTAACATGGACAAAGTGCATAAGTCCGCGGACTTTAAAAGCAATGCGCGAGCGACTAAACTCTTAGTACCCGAGGAATTTTTACAAGTTAAAAAGCAATGCGCGAGCGACTATACTCTGGGTTTAACATGGACAAAGTGCATAAGTCCGCGGACTTGAAAAGCAATGCGCGAGCGACTATACTCTGGGTTTAACATGGACAAAGTGCATAAGTCCGCGGACTTGAAAAGCAATGCGCGAGCGACTATACTCTGGGTTTAACATGGACAAAGTGCATAAGTCCGCGGACTTGAAAAGCAATGCGCGAGCGACTATACTCTGGGTTTAACATGGACAAAGTGCATAAGTCCGCGGACTTGAAAAGCAATGCGCGAGCGACTAAACTCTTAGTACCCGAGGAATTTTTACAAGTTAAAAAGCAATGCGCGAGCGACTATACTCTGGGTTTAACATGGACAAAGTGCTTAAGTCCGCGGACTTAAAAAGCAATGCGCGAGCGACTATACTCTGGGTTTAACATGGACAAAGTGCATAAGTCCGCGGACTTGAAAAGCAATGCGCGAGCGACTAAGCTCTTAGTACCCGAGGAATTTTTACAAGTTAAAAAGCAATGCGCGAGCGACTATACTCTGGGTTTAACATGGACAAAGTGCATAAGTCCGCGGACTTGAAAAGCAATGCGCGAGCGACTAAACTCTTAGTACCCGAGGAATTTTTACAAGTTAAAAAGCAATGCGCGAGCGACTATACTCTGGGTTTAACATGGACAAAGTGCATAAGTCCGCGGACTTGAAAAGCAATGCGCGAGCGACTAAACTCTTAGTACCCGAGGAATTTTTACAAGTTAAAAAGCAATGCGCGAGCGACTATACTCTGGGTTTAACATGGACAATGTGCATAAGTCCGCGGACATGAAAAGCAATGCGCGAGCGACTATACTCTGGGTTTAACATGGACAAAGTGCATAAGTCCGCGGACTTGAAAAGCAATGCGCGAGCGACTATACTCTGGGTTTAACATGGACAAAGTGCATAAGTCCGCGGACTTGAAAAGCAATGCGCGAGCGACTATACTCTGGGTTTAACATGGACAAAGTGCATAAGACCGCGGACTTGAAAAGCAATGCGCGAGCGACTAAACTCTTAGTACCCGAGGAATTTTTACAAGTTAAAAAGCAATGCGCGAGCGACTATACTCTGGGTTTAACATGGACAAAGTGCATAAGTCCGCGGACTTGAAAAGCAATGCGCGAGCGACTATACTCTGGGTTTAACATGGACAAAGTGCATAAGTCCGCGGACTTGAAAAGCAATGCGCGAGCGACTAAACTCTTAGTACCCGAGGAATTTTTACAAGTTAAAAAGCAATGCGCGAGCGACTATACTCTGGGTTTAACATGGACAAAGTGCATAAGTCCGCGGACTTGAAAAGCAATGCGCGAGCGACTAAACTCTTAGTACCCGAGGAATTTTTACAAGTTAAAAAGCAATGCGCGAGCGACTATACTCTGGGTTTAACATGGACAATGTGCATAAGTCCGCGGACATGAAAAGCAATGCGCGAGCGACTATACTCTGGGTTTAACATGGACAAAGTGCATAAGTCCGCGGACTTGAAAAGCAATGCGCGAGCGACTATACTCTGGGTTTAACATGGACAAAGTGCATAAGTCCGCGGACTTGAAAAGCAATGCGCGAGCGACTATACTCTGGGTTTAACATGGACAAAGTGCATAAGTCCGCGGACTTGAAAAGCAAT
>JAPDSM010000020.1:153072-182418 GCA_028476575.1 Platygaster robiniae | reverse complement strand
AAGTCCGCGGACTTGAAAAGCAATGCGCGAGCGACTAAGCTCTTAGTACCCGAGGAATTTTTACAAGTTAAAAAGCAATGCGCGAGCGACTATACTCTGGGTTTAACATGGACAAAGTGCATAAGTCCGCGGACTTGAAAAGCAATGCGCGAGCGACTAAACTCTTAGTACCCGAGGAATTTTTACAAGTTAAAAAGCAATGCGCGAGCGACTATACTCTGGGTTTAACATGGACAAAGTGCATAAGTCCGCGGACTTGAAAAGCAATGCGCGAGCGACTAAACTCTTAGTACCCGAGGAATTTTTACAAGTTAAAAAGCAATGCGCGAGCGACTATACTCTGGGTTTAACATGGACAATGTGCATAAGTCCGCGGACATGAAAAGCAATGCGCGAGCGACTATACTCTGGGTTTAACATGGACAAAGTGCTTAAGTCCGCGGACTTGAAAAGCAATGCGCGAGCGACTAAACTCTTAGTACCCGAGGAATTTTTACAAGTTAAAAAGCAATGCGCGAGCGACTATACTCTGGGTTTAACATGGACAAAGTGCATAAGTCCGCGGACTTGAAAAGCAATGCGCGAGCGTCTATACTCTGGGTTTAACATGGACAAAGTGCATAAGTCCGCGGACTTGAAAAGCAATGCGCGAGCGACTATACTCTGGGTTTAACATGGACAAAGTGCTTAAGTCCGCGGACTTGAAAAGCAATGCGCGAGCGACTATACTCTGGGTTTAACATGGACAAAGTGCATAAGTCCGCGGACTTGAAAAGCAATGCGCGAGCGACTATACTCTGGGTCTAACATGGACAAAGTGCATAAGTCCGCGGACTTGAAAAGCAATGCGCGAGCGACTATACTCTGGGTTTAACATGGACAAAGTGCTTAAGTCCGCGGACTTGAAAAGCAATGCGCGAGCGACTATACTCTGGGTTTAACATGGACAAAGTGCTTAAGTCCGCGGACTTGAAAAGCAATGCGCGAGCGACTATACTCTGGGTTTAACATGGACAAAGTGCATAAGTCCGCGGACTTTAAAAGCAATGCGCGAGCGACTAAACTCTTAGTACCCGAGGAATTTTTACAAGTTAAAAAGCAATGCGCGAGCGACTATACTCTGGGTTTAACATGGACAAAGTGCATAAGTCCGCGGACTTGAAAAGCAATGCGCGAGCGACTATACTCTGGGTTTAACATGGACAAAGTGCATAAGTCCGCGGACTTGAAAAGCAATGCGCGAGCGACTATACTCTGGGTTTAACATGGACAAAGTGCATAAGTCCGCGGACTTGAAAAGCAATGCGCGAGCGACTATACTCTGGGTTTAACATGGACAAAGTGCATAAGTCCGCGGACTTGAAAAGCAATGCGCGAGCGACTAAACTCTTAGTACCCGAGGAATTTTTACAAGTTAAAAAGCAATGCGCGAGCGACTATACTCTGGGTTTAACATGGACAAAGTGCTTAAGTCCGCGGACTTAAAAAGCAATGCGCGAGCGACTATACTCTGGGTTTAACATGGACAAAGTGCATAAGTCCGCGGACTTGAAAAGCAATGCGCGAGCGACTAAGCTCTTAGTACCCGAGGAATTTTTACAAGTTAAAAAGCAATGCGCGAGCGACTATACTCTGGGTTTAACATGGACAAAGTGCATAAGTCCGCGGACTTGAAAAGCAATGCGCGAGCGACTAAACTCTTAGTACCCGAGGAATTTTTACAAGTTAAAAAGCAATGCGCGAGCGACTATACTCTGGGTTTAACATGGACAAAGTGCATAAGTCCGCGGACTTGAAAAGCAATGCGCGAGCGACTAAACTCTTAGTACCCGAGGAATTTTTACAAGTTAAAAAGCAATGCGCGAGCGACTATACTCTGGGTTTAACATGGACAATGTGCATAAGTCCGCGGACATGAAAAGCAATGCGCGAGCGACTATACTCTGGGTTTAACATGGACAAAGTGCATAAGTCCGCGGACTTTAAAAGCAATGCGCGAGCGACTAAACTCTTAGTACCCGAGGAATTTTTACAAGTTAAAAAGCAATGCGCGAGCGACTATACACTGGGTTTAACATGGACAAAGTGCATAAGTCCGCGGACTTGAAAAGCAATGCGCGAGCGACTATACTCTGGGTTTAACATGGACAAAGTGCTTAAGTCCGCGGACTTGAAAAGCAATGCGCGAGCGACTATACTCTGGGTTTAACATGGACAAAGTGCATAAGTCCGCGGACTTGAAAAGCAATGCGCGAGCGTCTATACTCTGGGTCTAACATGGACAAAGTGCATAAGTCCGCGGACTTGAAAAGCAATGCGCGAGCGACTATACTCTGGGTTTAACATGGACAAAGTGCTTAAGTCCGCGGACTTGAAAAGCAATGCGCGAGCGACTATACTCTGGGTTTAACATGGACAAAGTGCTTAAGTCCGCGGACTTGAAAAGCAATGCGCGAGCGACTATACTCTGGGTTTAACATGGACAAAGTGCATAAGTCCGCGGACTTTAAAAGCAATGCGCGAGCGACTAAACTCTTAGTACCCGAGGAATTTTTACAAGTTAAAAAGCAATGCGCGAGCGACTATACTCTGGGTTTAACATGGACAAAGTGCATAAGTCCGCGGACTTGAAAAGCAATGCGCGAGCGACTATACTCTGGGTTTAACATGGACAAAGTGCTTAAGTCCGCGGACTTAAAAAGCAATGCGCGAGCGACTATACTCTGGGTTTAACATGGACAAAGTGCATAAGTCCGCGGACTTGAAAAGCAATGCGCGAGCGACTAAGCTCTTAGTACCCGAGGAATTTTTACAAGTTAAAAAGCAATGCGCGAGCGACTATACTCTGGGTTTAACATGGACAAAGTGCATAAGTCCGCGGACTTGAAAAGCAATGCGCGAGCGACTAAACTCTTAGTACCCGAGGAATTTTTACAAGTTAAAAAGCAATGCGCGAGCGACTATACTCTGGGTTTAACATGGACAAAGTGCATAAGTCCGCGGACTTGAAAAGCAATGCGCGAGCGACTAAACTCTTAGTACCCGAGGAATTTTTACAAGTTAAAAAGCAATGCGCGAGCGACTATACTCTGGGTTTAACATGGACAATGTGCATAAGTCCGCGGACATGAAAAGCAATGCGCGAGCGACTATACTCTGGGTTTAACATGGACAAAGTGCATAAGTCCGCGGACTTGAAAAGCAATGCGCGAGCGACTATACTCTGGGTTTAACATGGACAAAGTGCATAAGTCCGCGGACTTGAAAAGCAATGCGCGAGCGACTAAACTCTTAGTACCCGAGGAATTTTTACAAGTTAAAAAGCAATGCGCGAGCGACTATACTCTGGGTTTAACATGGACAAAGTGCATAAGTCCGCGGACTTGAAAAGCAATGCGCGAGCGACTATACTCTGGGTTTAACATGGACAAAGTGCATAAGTCCGCGGACTTGAAAAGCAATGCGCGAGCGACTATACTCTGGGTTTAACATGGACAAAGTGCATAAGTCCGCGGACTTGAAAAGCAATGCGCGAGCGACTAAACTCTTAGTACCCGAGGAATTTTTACAAGTTAAAAAGCAATGCGCGAGCGACTATACTCTGGGTTTAACATGGACAAAGTGCTTAAGTCCGCGGACTTAAAAAGCAATGCGCGAGCGACTATACTCTGGGTTTAACATGGACAAAGTGCATAAGTCCGCGGACTTGAAAAGCAATGCGCGAGCGACTAAGCTCTTAGTACCCGAGGAATTTTTACAAGTTAAAAAGCAATGCGCGAGCGACTATACTCTGGGTTTAACATGGACAAAGTGCATAAGTCCGCGGACTTGAAAAGCAATGCGCGAGCGACTAAACTCTTAGTACCCGAGGAATTTTTACAAGTTAAAAAGCAATGCGCGAGCGACTATACTCTGGGTTTAACATGGACAAAGTGCATAAGTCCGCGGACTTGAAAAGCAATGCGCGAGCGACTAAACTCTTAGTACCCGAGGAATTTTTACAAGTTAAAAAGCAATGCGCGAGCGACTATACTCTGGGTTTAACATGGACAATGTGCATAAGTCCGCGGACATGAAAAGCAATGCGCGAGCGACTATACTCTGGGTTTAACATGGACAAAGTGCATAAGTCCGCGGACTTGAAAAGCAATGCGCGAGCGACTATACTCTGGGTTTAACATGGACAAAGTGCATAAGTCCGCGGACTTGAAAAGCAATGCGCGAGCGACTATACTCTGGGTTTAACATGGACAAAGTGCATAAGTCCGCGGACTTGAAAAGCAATGCGCGAGCGACTATACTCTGGGTTTAACATGGACAAAGTGCATAAGTCCGCGGACTTGAAAAGCAATGCGCGAGCGACTAAACTCTTAGTACCCGAGGAATTTTTACAAGTTAAAAAGCAATGCGCGAGCGACTATACTCTGGGTTTAACATGGACAAAGTGCATAAGTCCGCGGACTTGAAAAGCAATGCGCGAGCGACTATACTCTGGGTTTAACATGGACAAAGTGCATAAGTCCGCGGACTTGAAAAGCAATGCGCGAGCGACTATACTCTGGGTTTAACATGGACAAAGTGCTTAAGTCCGCGGACTTGAAAAGCAATGCGCGAGCGACTATACTCTGGGTTTAACATGGACAAAGTGCATAAGTCCGCGGACTTTAAAAGCAATGCGCGAGCGACTAAACTCTTAGTACCCGAGGAATTTTTACAAGTTAAAAAGCAATGCGCGAGCGACTATACTCTGGGTTTAACATGGACAAAGTGCATAAGTCCGCGGACTTGAAAAGCAATGCGCGAGCGACTATACTCTGGGTTTAACATGGACAAAGTGCATAAGTCCGCGGACTTGAAAAGCAATGCGCGAGCGACTATACTCTGGGTTTAACATGGACAAAGTGCATAAGTCCGCGGACTTGAAAAGCAATGCGCGAGCGACTATACTCTGGGTTTAACATGGACAAAGTGCTTAAGTCCGCGGACTTAAAAAGCAATGCGCGAGCGACTATACTCTGGGTTTAACATGGACAAAGTGCATAAGTCCGCGGACTTGAAAAGCAATGCGCGAGCGACTAAGCTCTTAGTACCCGAGGAATTTTTACAAGTTAAAAAGCAATGCGCGAGCGACTATACTCTGGGTTTAACATGGACAAAGTGCATAAGTCCGCGGACTTGAAAAGCAATGCGCGAGCGACTAAACTCTTAGTACCCGAGGAATTTTTACAAGTTAAAAAGCAATGCGCGAGCGACTATACTCTGGGTTTAACATGGACAAAGTGCATAAGTCCGCGGACTTGAAAAGCAATGCGCGAGCGACTAAACTCTTAGTACCCGAGGAATTTTTACAAGTTAAAAAGCAATGCGCGAGCGACTATACTCTGGGTTTAACATGGACAATGTGCATAAGTCCGCGGACATGAAAAGCAATGCGCGAGCGACTATACTCTGGGTTTAACATGGACAAAGTGCTTAAGTCCGCGGACTTGAAAAGCAATGCGCGAGCGACTAAACTCTTAGTACCCGAGGAATTTTTACAAGTTAAAAAGCAATGCGCGAGCGACTATACTCTGGGTTTAACATGGACAAAGTGCATAAGTCCGCGGACTTGAAAAGCAATGCGCGAGCGTCTATACTCTGGGTTTAACATGGACAAAGTGCATAAGTCCGCGGACTTGAAAAGCAATGCGCGAGCGACTATACTCTGGGTTTAACATGGACAAAGTGCTTAAGTCCGCGGACTTGAAAAGCAATGCGCGAGCGACTATACTCTGGGTTTAACATGGACAAAGTGCATAAGTCCGCGGACTTGAAAAGCAATGCGCGAGCGTCTATACTCTGGGTCTAACATGGACAAAGTGCATAAGTCCGCGGACTTGAAAAGCAATGCGCGAGCGACTATACTCTGGGTTTAACATGGACAAAGTGCTTAAGTCCGCGGACTTGAAAAGCAATGCGCGAGCGACTATACTCTGGGTTTAACATGGACAAAGTGCTTAAGTCCGCGGACTTGAAAAGCAATGCGCGAGCGACTATACTCTGGGTTTAACATGGACAAAGTGCATAAGTCCGCGGACTTTAAAAGCAATGCGCGAGCGACTAAACTCTTAGTACCCGAGGAATTTTTACAAGTTAAAAAGCAATGCGCGAGCGACTATACTCTGGGTTTAACATGGACAAAGTGCATAAGTCCGCGGACTTGAAAAGCAATGCGCGAGCGACTATACTCTGGGTTTAACATGGACAAAGTGCATAAGTCCGCGGACTTGAAAAGCAATGCGCGAGCGACTATACTCTGGGTTTAACATGGACAAAGTGCATAAGTCCGCGGACTTGAAAAGCAATGCGCGAGCGACTAAACTCTTAGTACCCGAGGAATTTTTACAAGTTAAAAAGCAATGCGCGAGCGACTATACTCTGGGTTTAACATGGACAAAGTGCTTAAGTCCGCGGACTTAAAAAGCAATGCGCGAGCGACTATACTCTGGGTTTAACATGGACAAAGTGCATAAGTCCGCGGACTTGAAAAGCAATGCGCGAGCGACTAAGCTCTTAGTACCCGAGGAATTTTTACAAGTTAAAAAGCAATGCGCGAGCGACTATACTCTGGGTTTAACATGGACAAAGTGCATAAGTCCGCGGACTTGAAAAGCAATGCGCGAGCGACTAAACTCTTAGTACCCGAGGAATTTTTACAAGTTAAAAAGCAATGCGCGAGCGACTATACTCTGGGTTTAACATGGACAAAGTGCATAAGTCCGCGGACTTGAAAAGCAATGCGCGAGCGACTAAACTCTTAGTACCCGAGGAATTTTTACAAGTTAAAAAGCAATGCGCGAGCGACTATACTCTGGGTTTAACATGGACAATGTGCATAAGTCCGCGGACATGAAAAGCAATGCGCGAGCGACTATACTCTGGGTTTAACATGGACAAAGTGCATAAGTCCGCGGACTTTAAAAGCAATGCGCGAGCGACTAAACTCTTAGTACCCGAGGAATTTTTACAAGTTAAAAAGCAATGCGCGAGCGACTATACACTGGGTTTAACATGGACAAAGTGCATAAGTCCGCGGACTTGAAAAGCAATGCGCGAGCGACTATACTCTGGGTTTAACATGGACAAAGTGCTTAAGTCCGCGGACTTGAAAAGCAATGCGCGAGCGACTATACTCTGGGTTTAACATGGACAAAGTGCATAAGTCCGCGGACTTGAAAAGCAATGCGCGAGCGTCTATACTCTGGGTCTAACATGGACAAAGTGCATAAGTCCGCGGACTTGAAAAGCAATGCGCGAGCGACTATACTCTGGGTTTAACATGGACAAAGTGCTTAAGTCCGCGGACTTGAAAAGCAATGCGCGAGCGACTATACTCTGGGTTTAACATGGACAAAGTGCTTAAGTCCGCGGACTTGAAAAGCAATGCGCGAGCGACTATACTCTGGGTTTAACATGGACAAAGTGCATAAGTCCGCGGACTTTAAAAGCAATGCGCGAGCGACTAAACTCTTAGTACCCGAGGAATTTTTACAAGTTAAAAAGCAATGCGCGAGCGACTATACTCTGGGTTTAACATGGACAAAGTGCATAAGTCCGCGGACTTGAAAAGCAATGCGCGAGCGACTATACTCTGGGTTTAACATGGACAAAGTGCTTAAGTCCGCGGACTTAAAAAGCAATGCGCGAGCGACTATACTCTGGGTTTAACATGGACAAAGTGCATAAGTCCGCGGACTTGAAAAGCAATGCGCGAGCGACTAAGCTCTTAGTACCCGAGGAATTTTTACAAGTTAAAAAGCAATGCGCGAGCGACTATACTCTGGGTTTAACATGGACAAAGTGCATAAGTCCGCGGACTTGAAAAGCAATGCGCGAGCGACTAAACTCTTAGTACCCGAGGAATTTTTACAAGTTAAAAAGCAATGCGCGAGCGACTATACTCTGGGTTTAACATGGACAAAGTGCATAAGTCCGCGGACTTGAAAAGCAATGCGCGAGCGACTAAACTCTTAGTACCCGAGGAATTTTTACAAGTTAAAAAGCAATGCGCGAGCGACTATACTCTGGGTTTAACATGGACAATGTGCATAAGTCCGCGGACATGAAAAGCAATGCGCGAGCGACTATACTCTGGGTTTAACATGGACAAAGTGCATAAGTCCGCGGACTTGAAAAGCAATGCGCGAGCGACTATACTCTGGGTTTAACATGGACAAAGTGCATAAGTCCGCGGACTTGAAAAGCAATGCGCGAGCGACTAAACTCTTAGTACCCGAGGAATTTTTACAAGTTAAAAAGCAATGCGCGAGCGACTATACTCTGGGTTTAACATGGACAAAGTGCATAAGTCCGCGGACTTGAAAAGCAATGCGCGAGCGACTATACTCTGGGTTTAACATGGACAAAGTGCATAAGTCCGCGGACTTGAAAAGCAATGCGCGAGCGACTATACTCTGGGTTTAACATGGACAAAGTGCATAAGTCCGCGGACTTGAAAAGCAATGCGCGAGCGACTAAACTCTTAGTACCCGAGGAATTTTTACAAGTTAAAAAGCAATGCGCGAGCGACTATACTCTGGGTTTAACATGGACAAAGTGCTTAAGTCCGCGGACTTAAAAAGCAATGCGCGAGCGACTATACTCTGGGTTTAACATGGACAAAGTGCATAAGTCCGCGGACTTGAAAAGCAATGCGCGAGCGACTAAGCTCTTAGTACCCGAGGAATTTTTACAAGTTAAAAAGCAATGCGCGAGCGACTATACTCTGGGTTTAACATGGACAAAGTGCATAAGTCCGCGGACTTGAAAAGCAATGCGCGAGCGACTAAACTCTTAGTACCCGAGGAATTTTTACAAGTTAAAAAGCAATGCGCGAGCGACTATACTCTGGGTTTAACATGGACAAAGTGCATAAGTCCGCGGACTTGAAAAGCAATGCGCGAGCGACTAAACTCTTAGTACCCGAGGAATTTTTACAAGTTAAAAAGCAATGCGCGAGCGACTATACTCTGGGTTTAACATGGACAATGTGCATAAGTCCGCGGACATGAAAAGCAATGCGCGAGCGACTATACTCTGGGTTTAACATGGACAAAGTGCATAAGTCCGCGGACTTGAAAAGCAATGCGCGAGCGACTATACTCTGGGTTTAACATGGACAAAGTGCATAAGTCCGCGGACTTGAAAAGCAATGCGCGAGCGACTATACTCTGGGTTTAACATGGACAAAGTGCATAAGTCCGCGGACTTGAAAAGCAATGCGCGAGCGACTATACTCTGGGTTTAACATGGACAAAGTGCATAAGTCCGCGGACTTGAAAAGCAATGCGCGAGCGACTAAACTCTTAGTACCCGAGGAATTTTTACAAGTTAAAAAGCAATGCGCGAGCGACTATACTCTGGGTTTAACATGGACAAAGTGCATAAGTCCGCGGACTTGAAAAGCAATGCGCGAGCGACTATACTCTGGGTTTAACATGGACAAAGTGCATAAGTCCGCGGACTTGAAAAGCAATGCGCGAGCGACTATACTCTGGGTTTAACATGGACAAAGTGCTTAAGTCCGCGGACTTGAAAAGCAATGCGCGAGCGACTATACTCTGGGTTTAACATGGACAAAGTGCATAAGTCCGCGGACTTTAAAAGCAATGCGCGAGCGACTAAACTCTTAGTACCCGAGGAATTTTTACAAGTTAAAAAGCAATGCGCGAGCGACTATACTCTGGGTTTAACATGGACAAAGTGCATAAGTCCGCGGACTTGAAAAGCAATGCGCGAGCGACTATACTCTGGGTTTAACATGGACAAAGTGCATAAGTCCGCGGACTTGAAAAGCAATGCGCGAGCGACTATACTCTGGGTTTAACATGGACAAAGTGCATAAGTCCGCGGACTTGAAAAGCAATGCGCGAGCGACTATACTCTGGGTTTAACATGGACAAAGTGCATAAGTCCGCGGACTTGAAAAGCAATGCGCGAGCGACTATACTCTGGGTTTAACATGGACAAAGTGCATAAGTCCGCGGACATGAAAAGCAATGCGCGAGCGACTATACTCTGGGTTTAACATGGACAAAGTGCATAAGTCCGCGGACTTTAAAAGCAATGCGCGAGCGACTAAACTCTTAGTACCCGAGGAATTTTTACAAGTTAAAAAGCAATGCGCGAGCGACTATACTCTGGGTTTAACATGGACAAAGTGCATAAGTCCGCGGACTTGAAAAGCAATGCGCGAGCGACTATACTCTGGGTTTAACATGGACAAAGTGCATAAGTCCGCGGACTTGAAAAGCAATGCGCGAGCGACTATACTCTGGGTTTAACATGGACAAAGTGCATAAGTCCGCGGACTTGAAAAGCAATGCGCGAGCGACTATACTCTGGGTTTAACATGGACAAAGTGCATAAGTCCGCGGACATGAAAAGCAATGCGCGAGCGACTATACTCTGGGTTTAACATGGACAAAGTGCATAAGTCCGCGGACTTTAAAAGCAATGCGCGAGCGACTAAACTCTTAGTACCCGAGGAATTTTTACAAGTTAAAAAGCAATGCGCGAGCGACTATACTCTGGGTTTAACATGGACAAAGTGCATAAGTCCGCGGACTTGAAAAGCAATGCGCGAGCGACTATACTCTGGGTTTAACATGGACAAAGTGCATAAGTCCGCGGACTTGAAAAGCAATGCGCGAGCGACTATACTCTGGGTTTAACATGGACAAAGTGCTTAAGTCCGCGGACTTGAAAAGCAATGCGCGAGCGACTATACTCTGGGTTTAACATGGACAAAGTGCTTAAGTCCGCGGACTTGAAAAGCAATGCGCGAGCGACTATACTCTGGGTTTAACATGGACAAAGTGCATAAGTCCGCGGACTTGAAAAGCAATGCGCGAGCGACTAAACTCTTAGTACCCGAGGAATTTTTACAAGTTAAAAAGCAATGCGCGAGCGACTATACTCTGGGTTTAACATGGACAAAGTGCATAAGTCCGCGGACTTGAAAAGCAATGCGCGAGCGACTATACTCTGGGTTTAACATGGACAAAGTGCTTAAGTCCGCGGACTTGAAAAGCAATGCGCGAGCGACTATACTCTGGGTTTAACATGGACAAAGTGCTTAAGTCCGCGGACTTGAAAAGCAATGCGCGAGCGACTATACTCTGGGTTTAACATGGACAAAGTGCATAAGTCCGCGGACTTGAAAAGCAATGCGCGAGCGACTAAACTCTTAGTACCCGAGGAATTTTTACAAGTTAAAAAGCAATGCGCGAGCGACTATACTCTGGGTTTAACATGGACAAAGTGCATAAGTCCGCGGACTTGAAAAGCAATGCGCGAGCGACTATACTCTGGGTTTAACATGGACAAAGTGCATAAGTCCGCGGACTTGAAAAGCAATGCGCGAGCGACTATACTCTGGGTTTAACATGGACAAAGTGCATAAGTCCGCGGACTTGAAAAGCAATGCGCGAGCGACTATACTCTGGGTTTAACATGGACAAAGTGCTTAAGTCCGCGGACTTAAAAAGCAATGCGCGAGCGACTATACTCTGGGTTTAACATGGACAAAGTGCATAAGTCCGCGGACTTGAAAAGCAATGCGCGAGCGACTAAGCTCTTAGTACCCGAGGAATTTTTACAAGTTAAAAAGCAATGCGCGAGCGACTATACTCTGGGTTTAACATGGACAAAGTGCATAAGTCCGCGGACTTGAAAAGCAATGCGCGAGCGACTAAACTCTTAGTACCCGAGGAATTTTTACAAGTTAAAAAGCAATGCGCGAGCGACTATACTCTGGGTTTAACATGGACAAAGTGCATAAGTCCGCGGACTTGAAAAGCAATGCGCGAGCGACTAAACTCTTAGTACCCGAGGAATTTTTACAAGTTAAAAAGCAATGCGCGAGCGACTATACTCTGGGTTTAACATGGACAAAGTGCATAAGTCCGCGGACTTGAAAAGCAATGCGCGAGCGACTATACTCTGGGTTTAACATGGACAAAGTGCATAAGTCCGCGGACTTGAAAAGCAATGCGCGAGCGACTATACTCTGGGTTTAACATGGACAAAGTGCTTAAGTCCGCGGACTTGAAAAGCAATGCGCGAGCGACTATACTCTGGGTTTAACATGGACAAAGTGCTTAAGTCCGCGGACTTGAAAAGCAATGCGCGAGCGACTATACTCTGGGTTTAACATGGACAAAGTGCATAAGTCCGCGGACTTGAAAAGCAATGCGCGAGCGACTAAACTCTTAGTACCCGAGGAATTTTTACAAGTTAAAAAGCAATGCGCGAGCGACTATACTCTGGGTTTAACATGGACAAAGTGCATAAGTCCGCGGACTTGAAAAGCAATGCGCGAGCGACTATACTCTGGGTTTAACATGGACAAAGTGCTTAAGTCCGCGGACTTGAAAAGCAATGCGCGAGCGACTATACTCTGGGTTTAACATGGACAAAGTGCTTAAGTCCGCGGACTTGAAAAGCAATGCGCGAGCGACTATACTCTGGGTTTAACATGGACAAAGTGCATAAGTCCGCGGACTTGAAAAGCAATGCGCGAGCGACTAAACTCTTAGTACCCGAGGAATTTTTACAAGTTAAAAAGCAATGCGCGAGCGACTATACTCTGGGTTTAACATGGACAAAGTGCATAAGTCCGCGGACTTGAAAAGCAATGCGCGAGCGACTATACTCTGGGTTTAACATGGACAAAGTGCATAAGTCCGCGGACTTGAAAAGCAATGCGCGAGCGACTATACTCTGGGTTTAACATGGACAAAGTGCATAAGTCCGCGGACTTGAAAAGCAATGCGCGAGCGACTATACTCTGGGTTTAACATGGACAAAGTGCTTAAGTCCGCGGACTTAAAAAGCAATGCGCGAGCGACTATACTCTGGGTTTAACATGGACAAAGTGCATAAGTCCGCGGACTTGAAAAGCAATGCGCGAGCGACTAAGCTCTTAGTACCCGAGGAATTTTTACAAGTTAAAAAGCAATGCGCGAGCGACTATACTCTGGGTTTAACATGGACAAAGTGCATAAGTCCGCGGACTTGAAAAGCAATGCGCGAGCGACTAAACTCTTAGTACCCGAGGAATTTTTACAAGTTAAAAAGCAATGCGCGAGCGACTATACTCTGGGTTTAACATGGACAAAGTGCATAAGTCCGCGGACTTGAAAAGCAATGCGCGAGCGACTAAACTCTTAGTACCCGAGGAATTTTTACAAGTTAAAAAGCAATGCGCGAGCGACTATACTCTGGGTTTAACATGGACAATGTGCATAAGTCCGCGGACATGAAAAGCAATGCGCGAGCGACTATACTCTGGGTTTAACATGGACAAAGTGCTTAAGTCCGCGGACTTGAAAAGCAATGCGCGAGCGACTAAACTATTAGTACCCGAGGAATTTTTACAAGTTAAAAAGCAATGCGCGAGCGACTATACTCTGGGTTTAACATGGACAAAGTGCATAAGTCCGCGGACTTGAAAAGCAATGCGCGAGCGTCTATACTCTGGGTTTAACATGGACAAAGTGCATAAGTCCGCGGACTTGAAAAGCAATGCGCGAGCGACTATACTCTGGGTTTAACATGGACAAAGTGCTTAAGTCCGCGGACTTGAAAAGCAATGCGCGAGCGACTATACTCTGGGTTTAACATGGACAAAGTGCATAAGTCCGCGGACTTGAAAAGCAATGCGCGAGCGTCTATACTCTGGGTCTAACATGGACAAAGTGCATAAGTCCGCGGACTTTAAAAGCAATGCGCGAGCGACTAAACTCTTAGTACCCGAGGAATTTTTACAAGTTAAAAAGCAATGCGCGAGCGACTATACTCTGGGTTTAACATGGACAAAGTGCATAAGTCCGCGGACTTGAAAAGCAATGCGCGAGCGACTATACTCTGGGTTTAACATGGACAAAGTGCATAAGTCCGCGGACTTGAAAAGCAATGCGCGAGCGACTATACTCTGGGTTTAACATGGACAAAGTGCATAAGTCCGCGGACTTGAAAAGCAATGCGCGAGCGACTATACTCTGGGTTTAACATGGACAAAGTGCATAAGTCCGCGGACTTGAAAAGCAATGCGCGAGCGACTAAACTCTTAGTACCCGAGGAATTTTTACAAGTTAAAAAGCAATGCGCGAGCGACTATACTCTGGGTTTAACATGGACAAAGTGCTTAAGTCCGCGGACTT
Organism: Platygaster robiniae; assembly: GCA_028476575.1. Taxonomy (NCBI): domain Eukaryota; kingdom Metazoa; phylum Arthropoda; class Insecta; order Hymenoptera; family Platygastridae; genus Platygaster; species Platygaster robiniae. The sequence continues at coordinate 168,214 of JAPDSM010000020.1, read as the reverse complement.
AAAAAGCAATGCGCGAGCGACTATACTCTGGGTTTAACATGGACAAAGTGCATAAGTCCGCGGACTTGAAAAGCAATGCGCGAGCGACTAAGCTCTTAGTACCCGAGGAATTTTTACAAGTTAAAAAGCAATGCGCGAGCGACTATACTCTGGGTTTAACATGGACAAAGTGCATAAGTCCGCGGACTTGAAAAGCAATGCGCGAGCGACTAAACTCTTAGTACCCGAGGAATTTTTACAAGTTAAAAAGCAATGCGCGAGCGACTATACTCTGGGTTTAACATGGACAAAGTGCATAAGTCCGCGGACTTGAAAAGCAATGCGCGAGCGACTAAACTCTTAGTACCCGAGGAATTTTTACAAGTTAAAAAGCAATGCGCGAGCGACTATACTCTGGGTTTAACATGGACAATGTGCATAAGTCCGCGGACATGAAAAGCAATGCGCGAGCGACTATACTCTGGGTTTAACATGGACAAAGTGCATAAGTCCGCGGACTTGAAAAGCAATGCGCGAGCGACTATACTCTGGGTTTAACATGGACAAAGTGCATTAGTCCGCGGACTTGAAAAGCAATGCGCGAGCGACTATACTCTGGGTTTAACATGGACAAAGTGCATAAGTCCGCGGACTTTAAAAGCAATGCGCGAGCGACTAAACTCTTAGTACCCGAGGAATTTTTACAAGTTAAAAAGCAATGCGCGAGCGACTATACACTGGGTTTAACATGGACAAAGTGCATAAGTCCGCGGACTTGAAAAGCAATGCGCGAGCGACTATACTCTGGGTTTAACATGGACAAAGTGCTTAAGTCCGCGGACTTGAAAAGCAATGCGCGAGCGACTATACTCTGGGTTTAACATGGACAAAGTGCATAAGTCCGCGGACTTGAAAAGCAATGCGCGAGCGTCTATACTCTGGGTCTAACATGGACAAAGTGCATAAGTCCGCGGACTTGAAAAGCAATGCGCGAGCGACTATACTCTGGGTTTAACATGGACAAAGTGCTTAAGTCCGCGGACTTGAAAAGCAATGCGCGAGCGACTATACTCTGGGTTTAACATGGACAAAGTGCTTAAGTCCGCGGACTTGAAAAGCAATGCGCGAGCGACTATACTCTGGGTTTAACATGGACAAAGTGCATAAGTCCGCGGACTTTAAAAGCAATGCGCGAGCGACTAAACTCTTAGTACCCGAGGAATTTTTACAAGTTAAAAAGCAATGCGCGAGCGACTATACTCTGGGTTTAACATGGACAAAGTGCATAAGTCCGCGGACTTGAAAAGCAATGCGCGAGCGACTATACTCTGGGTTTAACATGGACAAAGTGCTTAAGTCCGCGGACTTAAAAAGCAATGCGCGAGCGACTATACTCTGGGTTTAACATGGACAAAGTGCATAAGTCCGCGGACTTGAAAAGCAATGCGCGAGCGACTAAGCTCTTAGTACCCGAGGAATTTTTACAAGTTAAAAAGCAATGCGCGAGCGACTATACTCTGGGTTTAACATGGACAAAGTGCATAAGTCCGCGGACTTGAAAAGCAATGCGCGAGCGACTAAACTCTTAGTACCCGAGGAATTTTTACAAGTTAAAAAGCAATGCGCGAGCGACTATACTCTGGGTTTAACATGGACAAAGTGCATAAGTCCGCGGACTTGAAAAGCAATGCGCGAGCGACTAAACTCTTAGTACCCGAGGAATTTTTACAAGTTAAAAAGCAATGCGCGAGCGACTATACTCTGGGTTTAACATGGACAATGTGCATAAGTCCGCGGACATGAAAAGCAATGCGCGAGCGACTATACTCTGGGTTTAACATGGACAAAGTGCATAAGTCCGCGGACTTGAAAAGCAATGCGCGAGCGACTATACTCTGGGTTTAACATGGACAAAGTGCATAAGTCCGCGGACTTGAAAAGCAATGCGCGAGCGACTAAACTCTTAGTACCCGAGGAATTTTTACAAGTTAAAAAGCAATGCGCGAGCGACTATACTCTGGGTTTAACATGGACAAAGTGCATAAGTCCGCGGACTTGAAAAGCAATGCGCGAGCGACTATACTCTGGGTTTAACATGGACAAAGTGCATAAGTCCGCGGACTTGAAAAGCAATGCGCGAGCGACTATACTCTGGGTTTAACATGGACAAAGTGCATAAGTCCGCGGACTTGAAAAGCAATGCGCGAGCGACTAAACTCTTAGTACCCGAGGAATTTTTACAAGTTAAAAAGCAATGCGCGAGCGACTATACTCTGGGTTTAACATGGACAAAGTGCTTAAGTCCGCGGACTTAAAAAGCAATGCGCGAGCGACTATACTCTGGGTTTAACATGGACAAAGTGCATAAGTCCGCGGACTTGAAAAGCAATGCGCGAGCGACTAAGCTCTTAGTACCCGAGGAATTTTTACAAGTTAAAAAGCAATGCGCGAGCGACTATACTCTGGGTTTAACATGGACAAAGTGCATAAGTCCGCGGACTTGAAAAGCAATGCGCGAGCGACTAAACTCTTAGTACCCGAGGAATTTTTACAAGTTAAAAAGCAATGCGCGAGCGACTATACTCTGGGTTTAACATGGACAAAGTGCATAAGTCCGCGGACTTGAAAAGCAATGCGCGAGCGACTAAACTCTTAGTACCCGAGGAATTTTTACAAGTTAAAAAGCAATGCGCGAGCGACTATACTCTGGGTTTAACATGGACAATGTGCATAAGTCCGCGGACATGAAAAGCAATGCGCGAGCGACTATACTCTGGGTTTAACATGGACAAAGTGCATAAGTCCGCGGACTTGAAAAGCAATGCGCGAGCGACTATACTCTGGGTTTAACATGGACAAAGTGCATAAGTCCGCGGACTTGAAAAGCAATGCGCGAGCGACTATACTCTGGGTTTAACATGGACAAAGTGCATAAGTCCGCGGACTTGAAAAGCAATGCGCGAGCGACTATACTCTGGGTTTAACATGGACAAAGTGCATAAGTCCGCGGACTTGAAAAGCAATGCGCGAGCGACTAAACTCTTAGTACCCGAGGAATTTTTACAAGTTAAAAAGCAATGCGCGAGCGACTATACTCTGGGTTTAACATGGACAAAGTGCATAAGTCCGCGGACTTGAAAAGCAATGCGCGAGCGACTATACTCTGGGTTTAACATGGACAAAGTGCATAAGTCCGCGGACTTGAAAAGCAATGCGCGAGCGACTATACTCTGGGTTTAACATGGACAAAGTGCTTAAGTCCGCGGACTTGAAAAGCAATGCGCGAGCGACTATACTCTGGGTTTAACATGGACAAAGTGCATAAGTCCGCGGACTTGAAAAGCAATGCGCGAGCGACTAAACTCTTAGTACCCGAGGAATTTTTACAAGTTAAAAAGCAATGCGCGAGCGACTATACTCTGGGTTTAACATGGACAAAGTGCTTAAGTCCGCGGACTTAAAAAGCAATGCGCGAGCGACTATACTCTGGGTTTAACATGGACAAAGTGCATAAGTCCGCGGACTTGAAAAGCAATGCGCGAGCGACTAAGCTCTTAGTACCCGAGGAATTTTTACAAGTTAAAAAGCAATGCGCGAGCGACTATACTCTGGGTTTAACATGGACAAAGTGCATAAGTCCGCGGACTTGAAAAGCAATGCGCGAGCGACTAAACTCTTAGTACCCGAGGAATTTTTACAAGTTAAAAAGCAATGCGCGAGCGACTATACTCTGGGTTTAACATGGACAAAGTGCATAAGTCCGCGGACTTGAAAAGCAATGCGCGAGCGACTAAACTCTTAGTACCCGAGGAATTTTTACAAGTTAAAAAGCAATGCGCGAGCGACTATACTCTGGGTTTAACATGGACAATGTGCATAAGTCCGCGGACATGAAAAGCAATGCGCGAGCGACTATACTCTGGGTTTAACATGGACAAAGTGCATAAGTCCGCGGACTTGAAAAGCAATGCGCGAGCGACTATACTCTGGGTTTAACATGGACAAAGTGCATAAGTCCGCGGACTTGAAAAGCAATGCGCGAGCGACTATACTCTGGGTTTAACATGGACAAAGTGCATAAGTCCGCGGACTTGAAAAGCAATGCGCGAGCGACTAAACTCTTAGTACCCGAGGAATTTTTACAAGTTAAAAAGCAATGCGCGAGCGACTATACTCTGGGTTTAACATGGACAAAGTGCATAAGTCCGCGGACTTGAAAAGCAATGCGCGAGCGACTATACTCTGGGTTTAACATGGACAAAGTGCATAAGTCCGCGGACTTGAAAAGCAATGCGCGAGCGACTATACTCTGGGTTTAACATGGACAAAGTGCATAAGTCCGCGGACTTGAAAAGCAATGCGCGAGCGACTATACTCTGGGTTTAACATGGACAAAGTGCTTAAGTCCGCGGACTTGAAAAGCAATGCGCGAGCGACTATACTCTGGGTTTAACATGGACAAAGTGCATAAGTCCGCGGACTTTAAAAGCAATGCGCGAGCGACTAAACTCTTAGTACCCGAGGAATTTTTACAAGTTAAAAAGCAATGCGCGAGCGACTATACTCTGGGTTTAACATGGACAAAGTGCATAAGTCCGCGGACTTGAAAAGCAATGCGCGAGCGACTAAACTCTTAGTACCCGAGGAATTTTTACAAGTTAAAAAGCAATGCGCGAGCGACTATACTCTGGGTTTAACATGGACAAAGTGCATAAGTCCGCGGACTTGAAAAGCAATGCGCGAGCGACTAAACTCTTAGTACCCGAGGAATTTTTACAAGTTAAAAAGCAATGCGCGAGCGACTATACTCTGGGTTTAACATGGACAATGTGCATAAGTCCGCGGACATGAAAAGCAATGCGCGAGCGACTATACTCTGGGTTTAACATGGACAAAGTGCATAAGTCCGCGGACTTGAAAAGCAATGCGCGAGCGACTATACTCTGGGTTTAACATGGACAAAGTGCATAAGTCCGCGGACTTGAAAAGCAATGCGCGAGCGACTATACTCTGGGTTTAACATGGACAAAGTGCATAAGTCCGCGGACTTGAAAAGCAATGCGCGAGCGTCTATACTCTGGGTTTAACATGGACAAAGTGCATAAGTCCGCGGACTTGAAAAGCAATGCGCGAGCGACTATACTCTGGGTTTAACATGGACAAAGTGCATAAGTCCGCGGACTTGAAAAGCAATGCGCGAGCGACTATACTCTGGGTTTAACATGGACAAAGTGCTTAAGTCCGCGGACTTGAAAAGCAATGCGCGAGCGACTATACTCTGGGTTTAACATGGACAAAGTGCATAAGTCCGCGGACTTTAAAAGCAATGCGCGAGCGACTAAACTCATAGTACCCGAGGAATTTTTACAAGTTAAAAAGCAATGCGCGAGCGACTATACTCTGGGTTTAACATGGACAAAGTGCATAAGTCCGCGGACTTGAAAAGCAATGCGCGAGCGACTAAACTCTTAGTACCCGAGGAATTTTTACAAGTTAAAAAGCAATGCGCGAGCGACTATACTCTGGGTTTAACATGGACAAAGTGCATAAGTCCGCGGACTTGAAAAGCAATGCGCGAGCGACTATACTCTGGGTTTAACATGGACAAAGTGCATAAGTCCGCGGACTTGAAAAGCAATGCGCGAGCGACTATACTCTGGGTTTAACATGGACAATGTGCATAAGTCCGCGGACATGAAAAGCAATGCGCGAGCGACTATACTCTGGGTTTAACATGGACAAAGTGCATAAGTCCGCGGACTTGAAAAGCAATGCGCGAGCGACTATACTCTGGGTTTAACATGGACAAAGTGCATAAGTCCGCGGACTTGAAAAGCAATGCGCGAGCGACTATACTCTGGGTTTAACATGGACAAAGTGCATAAGTCCGCGGACTTGAAAAGCAATGCGCGAGCGACTAAACTCTTAGTACCCGAGGAATTTTTACAAGTTAAAAAGCAATGCGCGAGCGACTATACTCTGGGTTTAACATGGACAAAGTGCATAAGTCCGCGGACTTGAAAAGCAATGCGCGAGCGACTATACTCTGGGTTTAACATGGACAAAGTGCATAAGTCCGCGGACTTGAAAAGCAATGCGCGAGCGACTATACTCTGGGTTTAACATGGACAAAGTGCATAAGTCCGCGGACTTGAAAAGCAATGCGCGAGCGACTATACTCTGGGTTTAACATGGACAAAGTGCTTAAGTCCGCGGACTTGAAAAGCAATGCGCGAGCGACTATACTCTGGGTTTAACATGGACAAAGTGCATAAGTCCGCGGACTTTAAAAGCAATGCGCGAGCGACTAAACTCTTAGTACCCGAGGAATTTTTACAAGTTAAAAAGCAATGCGCGAGCGACTATACTCTGGGTTTAACATGGACAAAGTGCATAAGTCCGCGGACTTGAAAAGCAATGCGCGAGCGACTAAACTCTTAGTACCCGAGGAATTTTTACAAGTTAAAAAGCAATGCGCGAGCGACTATACTCTGGGTTTAACATGGACAAAGTGCATAAGTCCGCGGACTTGAAAAGCAATGCGCGAGCGACTAAACTCTTAGTACCCGAGGAATTTTTACAAGTTAAAAAGCAATGCGCGAGCGACTATACTCTGGGTTTAACATGGACAATGTGCATAAGTCCGCGGACATGAAAAGCAATGCGCGAGCGACTATACTCTGGGTTTAACATGGACAAAGTGCATAAGTCCGCGGACTTGAAAAGCAATGCGCGAGCGACTATACTCTGGGTTTAACATGGACAAAGTGCATAAGTCCGCGGACTTGAAAAGCAATGCGCGAGCGACTATACTCTGGGTTTAACATGGACAAAGTGCATAAGTCCGCGGACTTGAAAAGCAATGCGCGAGCGTCTATACTCTGGGTTTAACATGGACAAAGTGCATAAGTCCGCGGACTTGAAAAGCAATGCGCGAGCGACTATACTCTGGGTTTAACATGGACAAAGTGCATAAGTCCGCGGACTTGAAAAGCAATGCGCGAGCGACTATACTCTGGGTTTAACATGGACAAAGTGCTTAAGTCCGCGGACTTGAAAAGCAATGCGCGAGCGACTATACTCTGGGTTTAACATGGACAAAGTGCTTAAGTCCGCGGACTTGAAAAGCAATGCGCGAGCGACTATACTCTGGGTTTAACATGGACAAAGTGCATAAGTCCGCGGACTTGAAAAGCAATGCGCGAGCGACTAAACTCTTAGTACCCGAGGAATTTTTACAAGTTAAAAAGCAATGCGCGAGCGACTATACTCTGGGTTTAACATGGACAAAGTGCATAAGTCCGCGGACTTGAAAAGCAATGCGCGAGCGACTATACTCTGGGTTTAACATGGACAAAGTGCATAAGTCCGCGGACTTGAAAAGCAATGCGCGAGCGACTATACTCTGGGTTTAACATGGACAAAGTGCATAAGTCCGCGGACTTGAAAAGCAATGCGCGAGCGACTATACTCTGGGTTTAACATGGACAAAGTGCTTAAGTCCGCGGACTTAAAAAGCAATGCGCGAGCGACTATACTCTGGGTTTAACATGGACAAAGTGCATAAGTCCGCGGACTTGAAAAGCAATGCGCGAGCGACTAAGCTCTTAGTACCCGAGGAATTTTTACAAGTTAAAAAGCAATGCGCGAGCGACTATACTCTGGGTTTAACATGGACAAAGTGCATAAGTCCGCGGACTTGAAAAGCAATGCGCGAGCGACTAAACTCTTAGTACGCGAGGAATTTTTACAAGTTAAAAAGCAATGCGCGAGCGACTATACTCTGGGTTTAACATGGACAAAGTGCATAAGTCCGCGGACTTGAAAAGCAATGCGCGAGCGACTAAACTCTTAGTACCCGAGGAATTTTTACAAGTTAAAAAGCAATGCGCGAGCGACTATACTCTGGGTTTAACATGGACAATGTGCATAAGTCCGCGGACATGAAAAGCAATGCGCGAGCGACTATACTCTGGGTTTAACATGGACAAAGTGCTTAAGTCCGCGGACTTGAAAAGCAATGCGCGAGCGACTAAACTCTTAGTACCCGAGGAATTTTTACAAGTTAAAAAGCAATGCGCGAGCGACTATACTCTGGGTTTAACATGGACAAAGTGCATAAGTCCGCGGACTTGAAAAGCAATGCGCGAGCGTCTATACTCTGGGTTTAACATGGACAAAGTGCATAAGTCCGCGGACTTGAAAAGCAATGCGCGAGCGACTATACTCTGGGTTTAACATGGACAAAGTGCTTAAGTCCGCGGACTTGAAAAGCAATGCGCGAGCGACTATACTCTGGGTTTAACATGGACAAAGTGCATAAGTCCGCGGACTTGAAAAGCAATGCGCGAGCGACTAAACTCTTAGTACCCGAGGAATTTTTACAAGTTAAAAAGCAATGCGCGAGCGACTATACTCTGGGTTTAACATGGACAAAGTGCATAAGTCCGCGGACTTGAAAAGCAATGCGCGAGCGTCTATACTCTGGGTTTAACATGGACAAAGTGCATAAGTCCGCGGACTTGAAAAGCAATGCGCGAGCGACTAAACTCTTAGTACCCGAGGAATTTTTACAAGTTAAAAAGCAATGCGCGAGCGACTATACTCTGGGTTTAACATGGACAATGTGCATAAGTCCGCGGACATGAAAAGCAATGCGCGAGCGACTATACTCTGGGTTTAACATGGACAAAGTGCTTAAGTCCGCGGACTTGAAAAGCAATGCGCGAGCGACTATACTCTGGGTTTAACATGGACAAAGTGCTTAAGTCCGCGGACTTGAAAAGCAATGCGCGAGCGACTATACTCTGGGTTTAACATGGACAAAGTGCATAAGTCCGCGGACTTGAAAAGCAATGCGCGAGCGACTAAACTCTTAGTACCCGAGGAATTTTTACAAGTTAAAAAGCAATGCGCGAGCGACTATACTCTGGGTTTAACATGGACAAAGTGCATAAGTCCGCGGACTTGAAAAGCAATGCGCGAGCGTCTATACTCTGGGTTTAACATGGACAAAGTGCATAAGTCCGCGGACTTGAAAAGCAATGCGCGAGCGACTATACTCTGGGTTTAACATGGACAAAGTGCTTAAGTCCGCGGACTTGAAAAGCAATGCGCGAGCGACTATACTCTGGGTTTAACATGGACAAAGTGCTTAAGTCCGCGGACTTGAAAAGCAATGCGCGAGCGACTATACTCTGGGTTTAACATGGACAAAGTGCTTAAGTCCGCGGACTTGAAAAGCAATGCGCGAGCGACTATACTCTGGGTTTAACATGGACAAAGTGCATAAGTCCGCGGACTTGAAAAGCAATGCGCGAGCGACTATACTCTGGGTTTAACATGGACAAAGTGCTTAAGTCCGCGGACTTGAAAAGCAATGCGCGAGCGACTATACTCTGGGTTTAACATGGACAAAGTGCATAAGTCCGCGGACTTTAAAAGCAATGCGCGAGCGACTAAACTCTTAGTACCCGAGGAATTTTTACAAGTTAAAAAGCAATGCGCGAGCGACTATACTCTGGGTTTAACATGGACAAAGTGCTTAAGTCCGCGGACTTGAAAAGCAATGCGCGAGCGACTATACTCTGGGTGTAACATGGACAAAGTGCTTAAGTCCGCGGACTTGAAAAGCAATGCGCGAGCGACTATACTCTGGGTTTAACATGGACAAAGTGCTTAAGTCCGCGGACTTGAAAAGCAATGCGCGAGCGACTATACTCTGGGTTTAACATGGACAAAGTGCATAAGTCCGCGGACTTTAAAAGCAATGCGCGAGCGACTAAACTCTTAGTACCCGAGGACTTTTTACAAGTTAAAAAGCAATGCGCGAGCGACTATACTCTGGGTTTAACATGGACAAAGTGCATAAGTCCGCGGACTTGAAAAGCAATGCGCGAGCGACTATACTCTGGGTTTAACATGGACAAAGTGCATAAGTCCGCGGACTTGAAAAGCAATGCGCGAGCGACTATACTCTGGGTTTAACATGGACAAAGTGCATAAGTCCGCGGACTTGAAAAGCAATGCGCGAGCGACTAAACTCTTAGTACCCGAGGAATTTTTACAAGTTAAAAAGCAATGCGCGAGCGACTATACTCTGGGTTTAACATGGACAAAGTGCATAAGTCCGCGGACTTGAAAAGCAATGCGCGAGCGACTAAACTCTTAGTACCCGAGGAATTTTTACAAGTTAAAAAGCAATGCGCGAGCGACTATACTCTGGGTTTAACATGGACAATGTGCATAAGTCCGCGGACATGAAAAGCAATGCGCGAGCGACTATACTCTGGGTTTAACATGGACAAAGTGCATAAGTCCGCGGACTTGAAAAGCAATGCGCGAGCGACTATACTCTGGGTTTAACATGGACAAAGTGCATAAGTCCGCGGACTTGAAAAGCAATGCGCGAGCGACTATACTCTGGGTTTAACATGGACAAAGTGCATAAGTCCGCGGACTTGAAAAGCAATGCGCGAGCGACTAAACTCTTAGTACCCGAGGAATTTTTACAAGTTAAAAAGCAATGCGCGAGCGACTATACTCTGGGTTTAACATGGACAAAGTGCATAAGTCCGCGGACTTGAAAAGCAATGCGCGAGCGACTATACTCTGGGTTTAACATGGACAAAGTGCATAAGTCCGCGGACTTGAAAAGCAATGCGCGAGCGACTATACTCTGGGTTTAACATGGACAAAGTGCATAAGTCCGCGGACTTGAAAAGCAATGCGCGAGCGACTATACTCTGGGTTTAACATGGACAAAGTGCTTAAGTCCGCGGACTTGAAAAGCAATGCGCGAGCGACTATACTCTGGGTTTAACATGGACAAAGTGCATAAGTCCGCGGACTTTAAAAGCAATGCGCGAGCGACTAAACTCTTAGTACCCGAGGAATTTTTACAAGTTAAAAAGCAATGCGCGAGCGACTATACTCTGGGTTTAACATGGACAAAGTGCATAAGTCCGCGGACTTGAAAAGCAATGCGCGAGCGACTATACTCTGGGTTTAACATGGACAAAGTGCATAAGTCCGCGGACTTGAAAAGCAATGCGCGAGCGACTATACTCTGGGTTTAACATGGACAAAGTGCATAAGTCCGCGGACTTTAAAAGCAATGCGCGAGCGACTAAACTCTTAGTACCCGAGGAATTTTTACAAGTTAAAAAGCAATGCGCGAGCGACTATACTCTGGGTTTAACATGGACAAAGTGCATAAGTCCGCGGACTTGAAAAGCAATGCGCGAGCGACTATACTCTGGGTTTAACATGGACAAAGTGCATAAGTCCGCGGACTTGAAAAGCAATGCGCGAGCGACTATACTCTGGGTTTAACATGGACAAAGTGCATAAGTCCGCGGACTTGAAAAGCAATGCGCGAGCGACTATACTCTGGGTTTAACATGGACAAAGTGCTTAAGTCCGCGGACTTGAAAAGCAATGCGCGAGCGACTATACTCTGGGTTTAACATGGACAAAGTGCATAAGTCCGCGGACTTTAAAAGCAATGCGCGAGCGACTAAACTCTTAGTACCCGAGGAATTTTTACAAGTTAAAAAGCAATGCGCGAGCGACTATACTCTGGGTTTAACATGGACAAAGTGCATAAGTCCGCGGACTTGAAAAGCAATGCGCGAGCGACTATACTCTGGGTTTAACATGGACAAAGTGCATAAGTCCGCGGACTTGAAAAGCAATGCGCGAGCGACTATACTCTGGGTTTAACATGGACAAAGTGCATAAGTCCGCGGACTTGAAAAGCAATGCGCGAGCGACTATACTCTGGGTTTAACATGGACAAAGTGCATAAGTCCGCGGACTTGAAAAGCAATGCGCGAGCGACTAAACTCTTAGTACCCGAGGAATTTTTACAAGTTAAAAAGCAATGCGCGAGCGACTATACTCTGGGTTTAACATGGACAAAGTGCTTAAGTCCGCGGACTTAAAAAGCAATGCGCGAGCGACTATACTCTGGGTTTAACATGGACAAAGTGCATAAGTCCGCGGACTTGAAAAGCAATGCGCGAGCGACTAAGCTCTTAGTACCCGAGGAATTTTTACAAGTTAAAAAGCAATGCGCGAGCGACTATACTCTGGGTTTAACATGGACAAAGTGCATAAGTCCGCGGACTTGAAAAGCAATGCGCGAGCGACTAAACTCTTAGTACCCGAGGAATTTTTACAAGTTAAAAAGCAATGCGCGAGCGACTATACTCTGGGTTTAACATGGACAAAGTGCATAAGTCCGCGGACTTGAAAAGCAATGCGCGAGCGACTAAACTCTTAGTACCCGAGGAATTTTTACAAGTTAAAAAGCAATGCGCGAGCGACTATACTCTGGGTTTAACATGGACAATGTGCATAAGTCCGCGGACATGAAAAGCAATGCGCGAGCGACTATACTCTGGGTTTAACATGGACAAAGTGCATAAGTCCGCGGACTTGAAAAGCAATGCGCGAGCGACTATACTCTGGGTTTAACATGGACAAAGTGCATAAGTCCGCGGACTTGAAAAGCAATGCGCGAGCGACTATACTCTGGGTTTAACATGGACAAAGTGCATAAGTCCGCGGACTTGAAAAGCAATGCGCGAGCGACTAAACTCTTAGTACCCGAGGAATTTTTACAAGTTAAAAAGCAATGCGCGAGCGACTATACTCTGGGTTTAACATGGACAAAGTGCATAAGTCCGCGGACTTGAAAAGCAATGCGCGAGCGACTATACTCTGGGTTTAACATGGACAAAGTGCATAAGTCCGCGGACTTGAAAAGCAATGCGCGAGCGACTATACTCTGGGTTTAACATGGACAAAGTGCATAAGTCCGCGGACTTGAAAAGCAATGCGCGAGCGACTATACTCTGGGTTTAACATGGACAAAGTGCTTAAGTCCGCGGACTTGAAAAGCAATGCGCGAGCGACTATACTCTGGGTTTAACATGGACAAAGTGCATAAGTCCGCGGACTTTAAAAGCAATGCGCGAGCGACTAAACTCTTAGTACCCGAGGAATTTTTACAAGTTAAAAAGCAATGCGCGAGCGACTATACTCTGGGTTTAACATGGACAAAGTGCATAAGTCCGCGGACTTGAAAAGCAATGCGCGAGCGACTATACTCTGGGTTTAACATGGACAAAGTGCATAAGTCCGCGGACTTGAAAAGCAATGCGCGAGCGACTATACTCTGGGTTTAACATGGACAAAGTGCATAAGTCCGCGGACTTGAAAAGCAATGCGCGAGCGACTAAACTCTTAGTACCCGAGGAATTTTTACAAGTTTAAAAAGCAATGCGCGAGCGACTATACTCTGGGTTTAACATGGACAAAGTGCATAAGTCCGCGGACTTGAAAAGCAATGCGCGAGCGACTATACTCTGGGTTTAACATGGACAAAGTGCATAAGTCCGCGGACTTTAAAAGCAATGCGCGAGCGACTAAACTCTTAGTACCCGAGGAATTTTTACAAGTTAAAAAGCAATGCGCGAGCGGACTATACTCTGGGTTTAACATGGACAAAGTGCATAAGTCCGCGGACTTGAAAAGCAATGCGCGAGCGACTATACTCTGGGTTTAACATGGACAAAGTGCATAAGTCCCGCGGACTTGAAAAGCAATGCCGCGAGCGACTATACTCTGGGTTTAACATGGACAAAGTGCATAAGTCCGCGGACTTGAAAAGCAATGCGCGAGCGACTAAACTCTTAGTACCCGAGGAATTTTTTACAAGTTAAAAAAGCAATGCGCGGAGCGGACTATACTCTGGGTTTAACATGGACCAAAGTGGCATAAGTCCGCGGACTTGAAAAGCAATGCGCGAGCGACTATACTCTGGGTTTAACATGGACAAAGTGCATAAGTCCGCGGACTTGAAAAGCAATGCGCGAGCGACTATACTCTGGGTTTAACATGGACAAAGTGCATAAGTCCGCGGACTTGAAAAAGCAATGCGCGAGCGACTATACTCTGGGTTTAACATGGACAAAGTGCTTAAGTCCGCGGACTTGAAAAGCAATGCGCGAGCGGACTATACTCTGGGTTTAACATGGACAAAGTGCATAAGTCCGCGGACTTTAAAAGCAATGCGCGAGCGACTAAAACTCTTAGTACCCGAGGAATTTTTACAAGTTAAAAAGCAATGCGCGAGCGACTATACTCTGGGTTTAACATGGACAAAGTGCATAAGTCCGCGGACTTGAAAAGCAATGCGCGAGCGACTATACTCCTGGGTTTAACATGGACAAAGTGCATAAGTCCGCGGACTTGAAAAGCAATGCGCGAGCGGACTATACTCTGGGTTTAACATGGACAAAGTGCATAAGGTCCGCGGGACTTGAAAAGCAATGCGCGAGCGACTATACTCTGGGTTTAACATGGACAAAGTGCATAAGTCCGCGGACTTGAAAAGCAATGCGCGAGCGGACTAAACTCTTAGTAACCCGAGGAATTTTTACAAGTTAAAAAGCAATGCGCGAGCGACTATACTCTGGGTTTAACATGGACAAAGTGCTTAAGTCCGCGGACTTAAAAAGCAATGCGCGAGCGACTATACTCTGGGTTTAACATGGACAAAGTGCATAAGTCCGCGGACTTGAAAAGCAATGCGCGAGCGACTAAGCTCTTAGTACCCGAGGAATTTTTACAAGTTAAAAAGCAATGCGCGAGCGACTATACTCTGGGTTTAACATGGACAAAGTGCATAAGTCCGCGGACTTGAAAAGCAATGCGCGAGCGGACTAAACTCTTAGTACCCGAGGAATTTTTACAAGTTAAAAAGCAATGCGCGAGCGACTATACTCTGGGTTTAACATGGACAAAGTGCATAAGTCCGCGGACTTGAAAAGCAATGCGCGAGCGACTAAACTCTTAGTAACCCGAGGAATTTTTTACAAGTTAAAAAGCCAATGCGCGAGCGACTATACTCTGGGTTTTAACATGGACAATGTGCATAAGTCCGCGGACATGAAAAAGCAATGCGCGAGCGACTATACTCTTGGGTTTAACATGGACAAAGTGCATAAGTCCCGCGGACTTGAAAAGCAATGCGCGAGCGGACTATACTCTGGGTTTAACATGGACCAAAGTGCATAAGTTCCGCGGACTTGAAAAGCAATGCGCGAGCGGACTATACTCTGGGTTTAAAACATGGACAAAGTGCATAAGTCCG